>VXBI01010007.1:1651858-1826858 GCA_013397375.1 Toxostoma redivivum
TTTTCAACATGGTTGTTTGGACTCCTGATACTTACCCTAACAATAGTTTTGAGCATAATCAATATTAATTTTTACTGGTTTTGCAAAGCGAATTTGGAAATTGTGTGACACCGGGATGTCTGGAGATGAGTTGCTTTAATTCTTTTCCTGCCAAACTTTGGCAGCCCCATAGGATGGCTTTAAATTAATCCCATTTCTTAGCTGTGGGTATCTGGGTCTAGAAGGGTGTCCTTAGCAATGCTAGCCTATCAGTGGTCATTCTTAACTTACTAACGTTCTCCTTTTAACAACTTCAAAGTTGAGGTATGCTAGCAATCTATATGTTGATTTGGTTGTAGAATTTCATGATAACTGCCTGTCTGGGAAGCATTATTTAATGGGTGGTGGTAAAAGTCAGGGCTGATACAGACTTGTCTGACTAGAAATTGAAAGATGTGCTCAGTGAAAAAGGGAAAGCAGTTACACACCATGATGCTTTTTCAGGTGCCAAAACTTACTCACATGGAACTGAAAAATGCTTTTCATCTGTCTGTGGTTAATTGATTGGAAGTTCCCATACTCTTGTATCTCTAGGTGAGTGCCCATCCTGTTCTTAGAATCACAATTCAGATATTAGGAAAACTTCTAAGTCACTTAACATTTGAGTACTATATTGAGTTTCTAATCAAAATGTGTATCTGAATGTGTTACTTTCTCATTGAGGAAATATTTCTAGATTTGAGTTGCATAAACATCAATCCCTGCTGCTGAGCAATGGGATCATGGTACATTGAGGTCCTGGTATAGGGCCTTTTTCATTTCACTTACCAGCTATTTATTCTCTGTATAGAAGTCCTTGAAAGGATGTTCATCTACATGGAGGATTATTTGCAAAACAGATGCTGTGTGCCTGTAACTTCTTGTGGCGCTGAAAATGAACTGCCTAAGAAATCTGTACTTGGTAGAAAACATGCTGGAGTTTAAGATGTCTCCTAACATTACACATAACACAAAAGCAAATTTCCCCATACTGGAGTCAGTAACTCTACCACCAATGAAGATTAGCTGAGGCTTTACCAGATTATATACTCAAATTCTAAGAGGATTTGTCAGTGGGAAATGGGGAGTTGTGGTTTTGGGTTTTTTAAGTTTTTTATAAACTAGATGAAGATGAGATAAAGTTTACCTATGGAGAAAAAATATGTTGAACTGAGAGGAGTTTGAAATGTGCAAAATATTCCTTTTGTAATCTTTAATTATTATTTCTCAGAGATGAGCCTTATAAGTGTAGATACTTCCCAGAGTACTGATTCTGTTGTTCCCACTGTTGCCTTAATATCCATTCCTTTGATGTTGCAATGAGATTTTATTTTTCTTTTCTCAGCAAAGTCATTTGTATGTACCAGAGTTTCAGCTCGAGAGACAACCAGCCAACATTTTCCTAGCGCACAAGGATGTAACTATACATTTAAATGTATTGTAAAACATTATGCTCATCTGTAATTATATTACTTTAAAATAAAGCCTTCATCTTCTCTAAGATCTTTTGATGTCCCTTGCCTGCTGACTCTTTTTTTCTTGTTCCCACTTACGTTAATGTGAAGAGACAGTTGAGTAAATGCACAATGAACTTCAAAACCTAGTAATTGTTTTTCAGAAAGAATGAAACTTGTGAATTAGATATGGATTGTAAAAGAACACCAGAGCTGATTAGTGTTCGTTCGGTTTGCCTGCTGGACCGTTCTGACACCTGTCTTCCCGCTTTCCCCATAAATGCCATTGCTGATCCCTCTATACTGCCAGTCACATGACAGCCAGGGAGAACTTGTGGGTGGGAGTTAAAAGACTCCCAGTGAACCTTGTCAGGCTTAGCAATTCATGAAACTCGACATAAAAGGCAACGTTAAACAAAGATGAGTTGAATCCATTTACATGCAAACTGTAGTTATCTGTATGAAAAAAGCCAGGAAAGGGGGAATGTTGAAAGGGTTACTATTTCTTTCTTCTCTTTAGGATGTGTAGATAATGAGTTGTGTAAGGCTTAGAGGGGGAAAAATAAGCCAACTTTCAAGGCATTGAAAAATTGCTTTTTAGGAAAACTCCTTTTCATCCTAACCATCTGGTTGCATCTTGTTTACAGCACAGTGTGCCAGTTTGTGCTTATTAATCATGCTTACACAAGTATCTTAATTACTCCCCATGTAGCTGCTCTGTTTTGAACTCAGAAGTTGACCTTTCTCTTTTTATTCCTTTAAACCATTAATCATACATAATCAACGCCAATGGGGCAGAGCCATGGAGAAGGCTACCCAGATTCCAAAAGCACAGGCTAGTCCTGAGAAACCATGTAGACAGGAGTGACTGCACTGCTATCAGTCAGGCATATCTTAATTAATGACTGCTTTGTGAGTGTGCATACTTACATGACTATAACCCAATTCAGTTCCCCACTTTGGCTTCTGTCGAGATAACAGTTGCCTTATGATACTAGAGATCATTTTAAAAAGTCTGTATATAAAAAAACTTTCAGAGACATGATATGAATGAAAAGGATCTGCTTCTCTTCTCTATGTGCTCTCATTGCTTCTGTAATAGTTAAAATTTAGAGAGGATGGCCAGAAAATGCTCTAGGCTCTAGATTCTTCTAGAATAAATATGTTGGAAGAGTGTGAATTTTTCCAAAATAACTGGAGTAACAAATGTCTTCTTCTCCCCTGCCTTCTCTTCTAAAAAAAGACAATGGGAGAGGGAAAAATTGTTTTTGAAAAGCATGGATTTGAGAAGACAGAGTGGAATTTCAGAAACAGCACTTTGGTTTCTAGTGTACTAGGCAAGCTGTAGTATGCAAAATAATTTAGCCTGCCCTGGAACTCTTCAGTGTGATGAAAATTTTATCAGTAGTGTAAAAAAGACAACTATCCAGCCCACTCATTTAGTCAGCTTACATGTTTATACTCAAGGAAGAAAAAAAATGGATTTGCAATTATGACATGCATTTTCTCTCTACTGCTTTTGTTTTTCTGTTTCTTTTTGCCATAAATAGTGTATTTAGAATTTATGCTGTCTAATCTCAGTTCCATTGGAGATGCAATTTTCACTTACAGGAGCTTTAACTACAGTTAAGGCAGTCTTAAAAGGCTTATGAGCCACTATCATAATAAGCAATTTGTTTATTTTTATTGCCAACCTGGAAAAAGAAAATATTTCCCAACAAACCACAACAGGAATGGAAAAAGATTAAAAACCTATATTAAAACTTTTATCATTAAAATTATTAATGTTTAATTCAGGTAAAAGCTTTGCCATTCCAAATGTAGAATGCACAGCTGTATCTTCTTATGTTAAAACACTTATTTATGAACAGAGTATATGGTGTGTGAGCTGAACTGTTTCATCCAGTCTGGTGAGCAATTGTACTGTTTTGCATTGGACAATTTCTTTTATTTGAGCTGAAAAGTTTTTTCAGCCTTTTTGCATAATTTGGGTGTTTTGATGTCCTTGCACTTTTGGTATTTCCTGGAAATTTCCTTGAGTGTTGTTAAACAGTCTAGCACAAACAAGCAAAAATTTTTTCAGAGAAAATTATTTTGAAAACCTAAAAGAAAATACTTAGATTTTGAATAGGGAAACTCTTGCTGGCCTCAAACTATAGGTTTATCTCCCTTTCCATGTGGACAGCTAAAGATTATTTCCAAGCACAGACTGTAGGTCCTGTAAAACAGAAAAATGTTGCTGCTGAGATGCAGTATTGACAAAATATGGTGACACAGCAGGGTGAATAGGAGTAAGAGACCTGAGCAGGGCTGTGCTGCTCAGTGCCTGGCTGCAGGGTGAGCCCAGCCTCCCATGGCCTGAGAGGAGCCATGGGCAGCTCCTGCCTGCTGAGTACACCAGCTGGGGGGCCTTGCCTTTATCTAGGGCTGCAGCAGCAAGCTCTCATGTAAACAGCCTTTTATTTGGCAGTAGAAATGAAACATAGTTGTTTTCATTGAAGAAAATCTGGTAAGGGCTGAAATGAGCAAAGTGGTGTGGCCTTTCTAAGGGTGGCATCTGTGCAGTGGGCTGTGCCCTCACTGGAGGGCCATGCTGCACAGCTTGGGGTTTCCAGCATATGGAAGGATGTAAGATTCTGTATGATCCTAGTTTTCTTACGGTGTTATCTCCCATAACTAGTACACTGCTGCACAGAGTCCAAGTGCTTTTCTTTCTGGGATTGTAGTGAACCAACACCTCCTGGTGCAACATGCAAAGTTCTTGACTGCCTGAAGTGTCTCACTACTGTTTCCTTCCTGCATGGATCTGTTCTGCTATCTGCTGTTTTCTAATTATATTGCATCTCTCTGTCTTTGAGCATTTAAACTGTAACTCAGAGGACTGAGTCGGAAGATTCTGTGCTGGAGGCATGCATCTTGAAATGTTTCTTGTACTGCAGTGCTTGCAAAGGCATGATGTTGAAAGATAAATGATAAGAGTTGTTTGCCTGTGTAAGGAGCAGGCAGAATGACAAGGGAGAGAGACACTGATGGTGGGGCAGAAAAGTTACCTTTCACCAGAAGCAGGTTTAATACTTGAGTATTTTTCTAGTAGAAGGTCCCTTGCAGAAATTTCCATTGGTTCATTTGCCTGTTGAGGGATTTTAATTTCATGTCAGCTGAAATGATGATGTTATTCAGAAGGAATTCCTGTGATTTATATAAATGAAGAGAGCATGGAAACAGTTGTTCCCATCAATGACTGTTAAAGTGTTATGACCTACTGTACCTCTTATTTTACATCTTCATTCTACCTCGTTCTTCTGCTCTATAGCTGATAACTTGTTATTAGCTCTTCATGTACTTTACTGTTTCTCTTCCTCCAGATTATTTCATAGCCTAACATTGGAAATTTATCTCCATAATCAGGAGTGAGGTTGCTTCCTGAATAAATGCCACAGTTTTCATCCCACATACTTCTAAGGGAAACGTTTTGTTTCTAGTCATTGTATCATTGAAGACAGTAGTGCTTTAATGCTCTCTTTCCTCTTTAATGTGTTTTAATCATTGCTTTTACTTCATGTTAATATTTGACTTTCTATTTATGTAGTTCATTATTTAATTCTAGTGTCAAGTCCTGGGAAATGTTGTGTATTTTGCGCCCTTGAAGTTGAAATAAATACATGACTATCTCAAGTGAATTTTAATTGTCTTCTGTAAAGCTTTTCATTAGTGTGTTTGATGTTATGAGTCCACAGCAGATCTAAAAGGGGAAAATGCCTATGTGAAGCCAACATTATAGAACTATAATTAATCATAAACATTTTGATAAAAACAATATAATCCAGGGATAGGCTATTTGTTGGATCACAGGCTGCTGAAAAATGGCCTATGTGCTCAAAGTTCTTGGAACTGTGCATCTCTGATGTCTGTACAACTGTAGTGACAATAGTTGTTGGCTTCTGTAAGTGATCACAAGGACATTCTTCACCTGGAAAGTGGTGTGGGTTTTTTCCCCTTCTGCCAAATACAACCATTTGGGTATTCATACTATGGGAAAAAAGTGGCTCTCAGCTTTATGCAAAAGGTTAGTTTTACCATAGTGAAAGTGTCTGTTGTTTTGGTGGAGGAAGGATAATGAGAACAATTTTTCTATTAATGTTTCAAGATTTCCTTTAGGGTTAGTTAAATAAACTGCCTGTTTCTATGTTAAATTTTAAGTTTGCTGTAAACATGGAGCTTCATCTATGAAAGCTGGGTTGCCTGTGCGTACTGTTGCCTCAGAAAGAGATGTTTAAGCCTGAATTCTCTGAAACTCACGGATGCAAACTTGGGAAGGTGATGTTTTATGTATCACTTTCTTGGCAGCAGTATTCATTGAAAATATTTCCTCTATCAGTGCTGACTGTTTCTGCTTTTGTGTCATCTCCTTAGGTGTCCTAGCGTGTCTGACAGGCAGTGTGCTGTGCAAGCAGCCCTGAAAACACCTAGAGGGAAGTGGGAAGATGGAAATGCCTTAAAGTGGAGTCATGGCTGAGGACAGCATGCCTGCAAGCTGCAGCCTCAGCTCTGGGGGATTCCTTATTCTGTTGGTGGGATAGAAAGGCAGAGATGTGTTGCATATTTTTTTTTTTTTTTTTTCCTTCCTGCTTCTTTTGAGCTTTGTGGTAGAAGTAGCCTTTGGATAGTTTAGTCTTGTTTGTTTGTGTTTTTCCCATGTCACCCAGAAATCCTCAGTATAAGCTCCATCTGTGTATCCATTTATGTAACACCTGTAGTGAAGGATGGATGAAGGGATAGTGTGTTAGAATGGAATACAGGATGTTTTGTATAATTATGTTATGATATGTTTGGAAAGTATTGTTTAAAGGCTTGAATTCTAGCCTAATAAATTATTAGTAAAAGAAAAAAATGGATGAAAATGTATTAATGAGCGTAAAGGAGTTGCACTATAGCTAGCATTTCATATTGTATATTGAAATATGGATTGATCTTAAAATGGATTCCTTAATTCTTCATAGTTACAATGCTCTGTTAAGAAAAAGCGCGTTTTCAAATGTTGCATTCCTATGTTACTTTCCACCTTTAAGATCAGAAACACATTGAGGCTGGGAAGAAGCCACTTACAGTTTAAATATGTACAAATCTTTTAAGGAATTGTGAGCATGATGAAAGGGATATTGTAACAGGTAGTCTAATGAGCTCCTTTTATATTTTGCTTTTTCTTCCTCTTTTTACTGTGCAGGTATTAACTTGTTTCTAATATGTATGTTGTATTTTTGCCTAGTAGTTGTATATATGTCTTTGAATATGCTAGGAATTATTCCTCTTAGAAATAAGAAAACAAACAAAACCAGCCCCAAAATCCTTACTTGAGTTCTAAATTAAAGATTATAAATATTTGCAGAGTCTATCAGTCCTTGATAATATGCTGTTGCCTAGATTATAGTCACCTAAGTTTCTTATTGCCTCACTTGCAGTTGTGCTGTGGTGATTTCTCTAAACACCCTGCTGGTTCCTTCCTTTATAGTGTGATATTATTGGAATAAAATTTTCAGAATGTTTTGAATGAATTGTTAACATTGCAGAGTAGAATTAATACAAGAGGTCAGATTAATGCTATCCTTTACATAATGTGAAGCTGAATGTAAATCAGCCAGTTATACCTGTTTATATACTCTGAATCATTTTTTGGATTATCTCAAATCTTGATCTGTCCTTGACATCACTTTGGAGCCTGAGTTAAACCCGTGGAGATGATAGTATTAGTGCAGTGTCAGTTTTGTCATTTGGAAGCCTTCCTCAGTCAAATTGCAGCCTGAAGACAGTCCAATATAATTGTACACAGATGTCTTTTAAAATTGCCTTTGCCCTTCAAAGATGACTGAAGGATAACAGAATAATATTTTCTTTAATTCAAAAATCAATTTAGATATTGATATATTTTTAAGGACAGTTTGAAAGTATAGACTATAGTAGCAAGGTACTTCTGTGGTTGTCAATCTCACATGGATGCTATTTCTCTCTCCATGTTATGGTAGCTAATTTAAGTATTGCAGATGAAAATATCTTGTTAGGACCCACTTGATAGCATCATTAAGCAGCAAGATATTTTAAAAATAAAACATAATCACTTTTTTGCACTTAGGATCACTTAGCATCAAACAACCTTTCAATAATTTAGAGTGTCTGCTTCTAGAATCGGGAAAATATTCTCTTCTTGATAAAGTCATACTTTTGTGTAACTTTCTGATAGTGAAAAAATTTCAGCAGTGGAAAAATTGTGATAGTAATTCAGGAGAAGGAAAACAGTAGTATAGCTATACTGTATAACCTAGTTTTAGTGCTAGTTTTTGAAAATCTGAAGCGTACTTTGTACCAAAACTACAACCTGTGGTATTTTTTTGCTATCAGACAATGGTTATTCTGGATCTTGAAATTGTTAATTGAACATGAGAATTCTTTCTTTTCTGTTCCTCTTCCCTTGCTCCCCCCTCACCAGTTTATTAGCAGTGACCTTTTTAAAGATGAAATGATCACAAATAGTTACTGTACAGCCAGCCCTTTACCTGGAAGTTAATGGCAGTATTTTTGCTGTGATAAATACAGTGAAGTCCAGTCATGGCAGTGGGGAAACCTGTCTTCCTTCAGCCTCCTTATCCTGCCTCCACCTAAGGTGCTGGGATGGTATAGTTTAATGACATAATGAATGAAATACAGGGTGGATTTGTAAAAATATGTTTCAGTGGTAAAATATGCATTCATTTTTATGACCAGCACCAGATGGACTTTTAAATTTCTGTTCCCAGTTGTACTGAACAACATCATCATGCTGATTGACTGTGCAAGTGCCAAAGCAAAATTTCTCAAAGCTTTGGAAGAAGCTCTACCATATTTTTTATTTTCTGCTCTTAAGCAAAACAAAAAGGAATGATTGTTTCTTACTTCCAAGGGTATTTGCATTAAACAGAAGAATGAAGATAAAGGAGGGGTAGGAAGGAACAAGATAATTTTGGCGTGATAATATTGAGATGTGTTATTTCTGATTAAAAGTCTCAGAAAACAGTTCTTGTTTAGATCCTTGCTAAACTGAGAAATCTCAGTGCATGAAATTAGCATGTTTGTTCTACTATGGCCTGCAAAGGGCAAAAGGGGATAGAGGGTTAGCATTTAAAACTTACTTGCTACAGAAAACAGAAACTAGAAACTAGTCAAATTTCATGGGAAAAGTCTGAGTTGTACTATTCTGTGGCATCAGTTCTTAGTTTTATTCCATTTAACAACACAGCTGAAAAGGCCACACATATTAATCTAGGATGTAATTAATATAATCAGTCACTATTGATGTATTGTTGACTCTGCAAAACCTGTGAGCAGGTTTAACACAGCACGATTTGCTTTAGTTAAGCTATGCAATGCATGCTACATGCACTGTTATTTTTTGCTAGATTTTTTGCTGAATACAAACCACTGTTATAAAATTAAAGCACAAAAAAAACCAAAAACCTCTGTGCTTGGACTTGTCTCTTTGCTCTGCATAGCCTTTCTGGAAATCCTTAATTTGAAATGATCTTGCCTCTTGCTGGCTCTAAATTGTGCCTCCATGAGCTCTTCAGTTAAAGGTATATTCAGATAGATCTGCAATACTATTCCGTCCTCTTCTATTTGAGGATATCTGTTCTTGCCTCCCCCTGTCCACACTGTAAGCCAAGACTACACCATGGTCTGTGGCACGGAGTGGGAGGAAAGCAAATAGAGAATGGGACTAGGTAGAACTGTGGTTCCAATTCTAGCTCATTAATTCGTTTTAGGTTTTTATATTTCTTTGCAGCAGTGCTTCCCTTTGTTGTGCTGAGTATTTAGCTGTACTTTTATGGGTTTGCCTTTGGGAACAAGAATCATTAAAGAGCAGAGACCTCCAGAAAGGACTAACCCTCTGGTTTTCTTCCAAAGATTTTTTTTTTTGCTTGCTCTTGTTAATGGGAGTTGTTTTGGTTTTTTTTCTTGAACTTGTAAAATACTTAGGTTATTTTAAAATAGACGTTGGCAGTACTAAATGTTGACTTAATGTTTTAAAACACGTGGTAGCTGTGGCTTTCGTTTTGTCACTGAAAGTCTATGGCAGCCATTGACTTTATTAAGAGCAGAAAAATGATATGTTACAGAGCCATTTCACCTCCCTGCTGTCTCCTCTAATACATATATCTATGGAATTGTGGCAATTAAAGGCTCTTTATGTTTTATGATTTCAGTTGCATGAGTTGAGTCTTAGCCTAATTGTTTAATGAACAGCTGGAAAGTTTTCTTGATCTTAAGCCATTACTGTAGGCTGACCTAATTTTGAGTCTAAGCAGAAAGACCAGTTCACATTCTGTTTTGTGTAGTTGACACTTCAGAAGTATGTGGCAGAAATACATGGTATAGGGCTGCCCTACTACTGATATGCCTGTCCTGAGAACAGAAAGCAATGTTTTTTATGCTGTTGAGTGATTTCATTTACCATTCCCCCAGCTGGAATCTCTTGTATGTCAGAAGGAACAATCCACCTGCATTTAATTGATGCTGTGTCTTCAGCTCTTGCTGGAAGTAGCCATCTCTTTAAATTCAAGAAAAGAACAAGCTTAAGTATTACTTAGTGAGAAATAAATCCACATCAAATTTATGTGAGTTCATATAATGATAAAACAATTTCTTTTTTAATGAGTTGCTTGTAAAATGATGAGTTTGCTTTTTAACATGCAGAATTTGGAAGCATCAGCTCTGTAGCAAGAATTGATCTGCTCTGAAAAACATCCTTGAACATCTCTGGGTTCTTAAAATAAGGCATTGTTAAAAAGAATCATATTTTTTTTTTTTTTAATGAAAATGGGATCTTGCATAAACTTCTGGAAGAGAAATCTAAAATTCTTTTTTTTTTTGGTCATATTTTGTGTAGCTTTCAACGTGTTTTTGGCTTTTTTTCCCTACACAATACATTATTCAGTACACAGTTATCTACATTATTCTTGTAACTGAGATGACTTCAGAGAGTTTGCATTACTGGCTGTTCCCTAATGGGTGGGGCAATTCCTAAGTGGAATATTTTCTCATGATTTCAAATGCTTCCTATTTGTCAGTGCCAGCTTAGTTCTTTCCTCCTTAGGAAGCAGTTTTCTCCTTTGATGTGCTTGTCTAATAAACAGTTGTATTAAACAGCACATGGTGGTTTCTGGTTGGAGTTCAGGTCATATTTTAGTGTACATGGTGCAATTCCCAGGCTGTAGGTGCTGTGCAAGGAATGACCTGACTCTTCCTCTTACACAGCTCTGGTACTGCTGATGCAGCAGCCCTGCTTCCTTCTCAGCTCCATGGTGGGACCCCTGGTGTCCTACAGCTCCTGAATTCTCTCATCTTCAGGGAATAGGTGTTACTTTTCTCGTGGGGTTTGCCCATTCATAAACACTACAATATGTGACTTTCAGGTTCGAGAAGACTGACCTTTCCCTATCTGAACCAACTATGTGAATGCAAGTAACTTTTGCCCTGGGTGGGTATCCAGCTTCTCTGGGACTCACTGGCTTTATGTAAACGTTTAGACAATCTGTAAAGATTTTGTTATGTGAAAAAGTTGAATTCTGATGACATTCTGATGAGTTTGGTAGTCTGGGATTATTCAGATATAGTTTGGCAGTTTATGATGCAGTGCTTGAAATAGTTAGTGCTGGGCTTCAGAGGAACCTGCCTGAACTTTATTTTAAAAAGTGTGTCTATCCCAAATCCTCACTTGAGACATGCTGATTTAGGTTCTGAGAAGTTCACTAGGCCCCAGTTGCATGTGTTGCCTTTGAACTCTTCCCGTGGGTATGTGAAGAGAGGATATTATATGTATGGAACCTTATGAGGAACATGCATGTGTAAAGTACATACCTGGAGTAAAATATAAAAATCAATTTTTCTTTTTAGAAGTTCATTCCTTTGCTTTAATCTCTTGAAATTACTTTTCCAAGCCCCATGATTGCTTAGCTGAGTTATATAATGAAGAAAATGAAATTATCATATATGCTGTCACTGTAAAGTGAAGGTTGCTGTAAATATTTTGTTAATCCACAATTCAGATATTTGGAATACCTCCCATTTACAAGGGAGATATCCTTCTATATTCTCCTTTGATGTACAGAGTGTGATTGTAAGTATACTTTTCTAGTATTATTAATAAATATTTGCTTGACATTTAATCTCATTGATCTTTAATCAGTTCTTAGTAGTAGTAATGAAGTTATTTCAACTTTGTAACTACCTTTCTGTATAATAACAGGAATGCTGTTTTCTTTTATTTGTATGTTTTAAAGATACTATGCCATGTCATTTATTTCATTTGACTTAATCATTAGAGAAGATTAAAGGTGGCCTATTTCTTAGACATATGCTTAACAAAGGATTTTACAAACATCTGTGCAAAAACATACAACATCTTCCTGCTTTCTTATCAGTAAATGCAGCTGTTCCTGTTTTTAAAAATCAGATGTGTGATAATGTGGAGTAGCAATGTTTGAAGGCTTCATTTTCTGATATCTAAGACATGTTTCTTTTTCCTGAGCTTGGACAGGTATAAATAAGAAAGATAAATTTACAGCTAATGTTGATTTTATTTTTTTTTCCATTTCCCCCTGCCCCCTACACTATCAGAAACTGTTGCCAATGTCATCTGCGAAGTGAATTGCAGGTTCTTATCATGTGTATGCTGGGTTAAGGATAATTAGTCTACACACTGAATAGTGATAAATTATGCACAATAATGCAGCTTTTATGTGATTTAAAATTTCTATCAAATTTAAAAATTAAAAACAAGTTGCTGGTAAAAGAACACAAATAACTTATGTCCTTCACACAAGGGACACTATCAGAAAATCCAAACCCAAATTTTCATTTTAGTGGTTTTACTCTTGGTTTAAAAGTATGGTTTGCTGTTTGTATTGACGGATCCATACAAGTGAAATAGGAAGCATAGTTATTGAGATACAAACAGATTTGCACATCTATTTAAGTCATTAAGTTACTATTTTCAGTAAGGTAAATGGCAATTCTACTTTGTCATTTTTACAGCTTATTTGAGTTTTGCTTTGTTTCTTTCTTTTGGAGCCAAGTGGGGTGATATGCCCGTTAGTCTTTCAGAATGGGTAAATGTAGTCGAGCAAAACAGCCACAAATCATCTTTCATGGCAATCTCTCTCTCTGGCCAAAACCCCATAAAAAACCTATAATGTATGTCTTTTCATCTAGAAACCCTCCCATACGTGTTGGTTGTAAAATGTTATGGGTAAAATGTAGTAGGGCGTCTTAATAGTAGTGCAGAATAACTGAGTCGTGTATTCCTCATCACCATACCCATGAGTACTTCTGTTGTATGAGGTTTTGCTTTTAAACTTAGACTTTCATAAAATTTTTGAGGATCACAGATGAACATTGCTTTTTAGAACCACTCTTTTTCAGGCCATATTGAGACATTGAATCATATCTGTTGTGTTAATGACAGTGTAGAGCAATCGTCATGGTTTCTGTGTTCCTTTATTTGTTCATTGCTTAGGTCTCTCACTGAAGTTTCAGGTAAATCTGATCCTGTTTACTGTGAGATCTGGTGGATCATACCTGGCAATTTGTCACCTGTCTCTAAATGGCCAATAAATTTTTCATAATCAGATGGTCTTATAAGGAAATCTGGGAAATTGCAAACTGAAAACTGAGGAAACATGTGTGTGCATACTTTAAAAAAAAAAAAAAAGAAAGTGCTTCACAGGCTTTGTTTTACTAGCTGGAAAGGTCTTTAAATAGCTGTTGCCAAACCATTAATAGATAATCTTAGTGGAGGGGTTTATTTTAGTCTGTTATGAGTTGGTTAGAAAATCAACTTAAGCTGAATCTGTTTACATTGCCTTCAAATAAGGTAAGAATGTAAGTACAGATGTTTGATTATTCTAGATAAATGGATGCAAATCTTCATATAGTTTAGGTGGTGTAGTAGTGAGACTTTATATAAACTCAGTCTTTTTCTTCAGACACTGAAATGACTATTTAGAAAACTTTGGGTATTCTAACAACAAACAGTTATTACTGTTAACTGTTACCACGTCCTGCAATTGCAAGAAGTTTTACAAATACAGTGATATTAATCACAAGATATAAGATATTCTTCTTGTTTCCTTCTAGGACCCTTTATATGATCTCCTTTGTTTCTTGTAGAAGCTCATTTTTAAATTTTATATCTTGAAAAAATCATGTCTTACTCTGGTGATTCACCTTGAGGTGTGATGAGTAGCAGGCTAGCTGCTTCTTTTCTATCACCCATAAATTCTTGCTTTACAAAAGTCTGCTTGGTACTATGGGTCCAAAATCAGGGGCAAAATTAAAAAGTGCACTAAAAGACAAAGATTTCTAATTTTAGCAGCTTTCTGACCAGATTTCATCACTATTAAAATACTACTGAAAGATTGGATTTGCCTTCCTATTCCCCTAAACAGACAGATTTAACTCTTGGTTGTGTAGCTGGAGTTCAGTGTACGAAAGTGAAGACACTTTTCTTCTAGTCTTCATATTTGCTGTAATCAGATTTTTCAAAACTTCCATTATTCTTTTCAATACAAAAGAAAAAAAATTTCTGTTTTGCCGAATCTTGGGTTATTTAGTGGAAGGTGTATTTTCAGGGTTTGTGTACAAATTAGTTCTGTAACCCAGATGAAAATCCTAGGTAGAATAGCTGTATTTCAGATTTTCCTTTACAGTACGGTGTTTTATGCAAAACTTGTAAAGCTGGATATAAAATGGGATAAGTCAACCTAAGACTCTAAGGAAACGTTCTGTTTTTCCTGCAGGGAGAAAGGAGGAAGGCATACGCTTTTGTCAGCACCTGTAAACTGACAGCTAAATAAAAATAGACTGACAATACGTGGGCAAGAAAAGGGATGAAAATTGCCTCAGTCAAAATATCTTTACAGCCAAACCTTGAGATGCCTTTTTGCAAAAAGTATGCAAGATTGGAAACTGAACAAGCTCCTCCTTCAGGGGGCTAATGATTTGAACTACTGCTGAATCACAAAAATACGTAAAGAATAGATATAGGAAGCTAAATATTTGATAAGTCATAATTTGATTGTGTTTCCTAAGGCTTCCTATGTTGTTGGTTCATAAATAATAATTTTAAATTAAATAAATGCTGGATACTATGATAATTATGGAGTTACTGAAGAGGCCTACGTTCTATTTTTTAGCAGTGTTTTCTATGGATGTGTTTCACCAGTACTAATGTGTTTACTTATATCAGTTTATTTCAGAAGCCCTTGTTGTTTATCTTATTTTTATGAAGTAATTTTATTATTATTAATAAAAGTAATAGGAGATTTGGGCAACTGGATACACAACAGACATGCTGTCTATTTTCTCTCTTCGTTTATTTTTCTCTTGTTAAAGTCATCAAAATGTTGACAGCTGCATAACTCTCTTTAAAGCTTTCATATCTTGACAGATATTACAGATATTTGTCATTTTACTTACAGTAAGTGACAGCTAAATTAGCTTTATGCTGTATTGGAGGATATCTCAGATGTAGTGAGTCCAGTCAAATTTATATTCCATTTCTTTAATGTGCAGCTGATTTTCGAGTGGTTATTAAGGAGTGAACAGTGAAGTGATACATGAGGAATGTGAAAATCTTGAGCTAGCAGATATTCAAGGTTAACAGATGAGAAATATGTTCCCCTTTTATTACTTCTATCACGTTGGATAGTCTAGTTTTTCCTTCATTTTCACTTCTTATTTCAGCTAGATGTGGGGTTGAAGATCTATACATTAATCCTGCTTTAATAGATACCCTCCCCAGCTGAGTATTTAAGGAGATGTGTAGGTGTTTGTAGGTCACAGTGGAAGATACTCAGTGGAGCAGCATTGATTCAATATCACTGCACCTGCCCACTGTGTTTAGTTAAGTTCAGTCCATCATTATCTGACTGCCATGTAGATGTATTTCAGAATGTACTTATACATTTATTTTCAAAAGTTTGGGGCGAATTAAGGATGGGAAGAGAACAAACAACTACTGAATGGAAAAAAATATCTTTTTGCTGTCAAGTAACTTATTCAGTAACGTCACTGTATTTTTTTTTTGTGCCATGCATAAATACAAAGCACAATTAAAAAAATTGCAGTGGATCTTTACATTATTAAACTGAGAATGTCTGCAAAAATGTACTTGACAGGATGGGGAGATGAAGGAAAAAAAAAGGAAAAAACTTGTTGTCTTTTATCCAGATAGCTTAATTACACAATTGAGTGTTTCTCACAGTTGTCTGTTTAAATTGCTGTCAGAAATGGAAAACTCCATAGTATGATATTTTCTCATTTTAGTATCTTCAATGTATTGCTAATGATAGCCAGACTTTCAAATTACTATAAATTTAAAAAGATGAGTTTTACATGTTCAATGTTGTAATCTACTCTGTTCTGATACTTCTGTCTTACTCCTGGGAATCTCTCTAGCATTTGGACAATTAGTATTTGGAACAAGCCATTAAAAGATTAGCTTAGTGTTGCTCAAATCAAAGTAGAAGAAGTGAGACAAGCCACCTGAATTGTAAGAGAATAACTAATTTAACTGATTTTCTGTAGTATACTTTAAATAACTCTTAAGAACTTAAGAAATTTTGGAAGCTTGGAAAGTAGTATCATTGTGTCTTGATTTTTTTTTTTCAGTGTTGTTTTAAGTCAGGTTTTGTTTATTTGTTTAGGGTTTTCTTTGGGGGGGAATTTTTTTTATTTTTTTAATTTTGTAGGCGCAGCCTTCTCTGAAAATAATTTATGCTTAGGTGGGCTGTAGTTTAAGTTAAGCATATGTTTCTCCTAGAGGACCACCAAAGCAGGGGCACTGTGTGAGTTTGTGTGTTAGTATGTATATGTACCACTTTGCATTCCGAGGAGAGCAAACCAAGAGTGTTGAGTGAGAAATTATTTTTGGGGATTACTTTGGATACTGGCCTGAATCAGGCACAGAGTTACATCTGTTCTAACTGCAGCTGATGCTAAAACACCTACTGACCTCTCAGAAGAGAGGAAGGTTTACAGCACTGTTACAGAGAATCATGGCTTAAGTGGAACATTGCCTTATATTGTGTTTAAACATATTTTCTGTTCTTTCAGTATTACTGACATAGCAGATATGTGGCAGGGAGTAATATTTATAGGTAGAGAATTTCTTGAGAAAGTCTCTAAAGTGGGGCAAGTGTGGCAAATTGCAGAAGCTGGAATAGAGCTTTGACATTCTCCTTGAAAAGAATGTTTGCTTTATAAAAAATAAAAAAGAGGCATAAGAATTTTGAAGAGATGAACATATGCTGTAAAGGTTTATCTGCTTTACTTCACAGCACTGAACCTGGATATTTCACATATTCCTGAAGGCCAGTAAACGCAGCTGGTGATGCTGTCAGTACATTCTAGGATTTGATGAGTGTTTTCCTTCTTGTTCTTGAATGAGAGTTTTCCACTGTCCAGAAAAATTATATACCTTGTATAGAGCTCTCTAATGCCATTAATTGGCCTATTCAGATTTTATCTGTAACTTTGTGTTGAGCACTATTTGTAATGCTGTCAGAAATGTTACTAAAGCCCTGTTTCTTCGGCTTTAGTGATAGGATAAATATTCCCAAGGACACGCAAGCTGAACATGCCAATTGTTTAGTGTGGGTTAAATGCACCTATCTGAAACATAACCATATTAATATTACATCTTTCAGATTTGTCAGGCACCTTAAGAGTGTAGTATTTCAGCAGTGGTTTTATAGAAACTTGCTGCAGAACTGGATGGGATTAATAATGTATGAGATATATCACACTTAGTACAGTATTAAATTCCAGCAGTGGAAGGATGCAAACCAGTTCATAACCTTACAAGAACATTGTGTGCTACAGTAATCTTGATAATAGTGTACAGTCAAATTAACAGTGAATAAATGCTGAACTCTGCTTTCTGTCGGAAATGGTACTCATGCAGTCTCTTGTCAGTCTTTGTGCATGCTAGCCTGAGCAGCTCACTGGAAAAAATAACATAAGATAAAAAGATGTAATAAATTATTCTGCCTGCAAAACACATTGTAAAGAAGGTGCTAAGGATCTTAGTAAGGATGGGAAATTTTGCATGTTTCAGTTCTTGGGTGAGCAGCAGTGTATGTATATAAAACTGCAGGAGTACCTCCCTCCAGAACATCTCTGTTTATCAAAATTATATTAGAACATCGGAATAAGCCTTATTCTTAGATAATAGGCAATTGATTCAGTAAAGTCTTATTATTCCAGATGTGACAGAAAGAGGAGGCAAGACCCTAGGGACAGCCCTTATGGGCTACAGCTTTTACCATAAAACACATATGGGAACTATCAATCAGTAGATTCCTCTGTGCATGTTGTGCTTTCTCTGTAGTTTTACACTGCTTTATTGGAGAGTTCTGTCACCATTTTTCAGTTGGGTGGGTACTGTCAGTCCCTACCTTCTTTTATTCCAGGGATTGCCAGCATCCCTTCTGAGGAACCCATACCACCTTCTTTTAAGGTGTTCATTGATGCATTGGGAATAGATGGCTCTCCTCTTTCTATATAAACTAATAGGTCTTCTGTCACTTCCAATTTAAACTCCTGGAGCATCAGAAACTGTTACTTTACATTTTCTTCCCTGGAAAACAAAACAAAAATAAATGACACTCTTTCAAGCTGCAGTGGAATGAATTTTGAAATTTAGAACACATAGTTTTTCCTGAATGGAAAGGTTGTAATAAAAGACTTTGACCAGTCAAACTGCTGTACTTGAGGAGCAGGGGTTAAAGACTTAAAAAGCTTACTGTAGAGTCTGCATCATTACAATACTTCATCTTAGATAAATTTTTTGAGATGACAGAAGGAATCAACAGATCCAGATGACAGAAGAAAGCATATTTCTCTGTCTTTGTCGATGTGCTGATGTGGATGCCTTGTGCAGCATATTTGTAGGAAGATAAAGTGTCTCCAAACTAGCCCTGCTTTGGCCTTGGAAAGCCCTCCCTATAAGGCTGGCTGAAGTAAGGACAAGATTTGGAAATTGAAACTGAAGCCAAATGAACCAAATGCTGTAAAGCCTTGGTGTCCAGAAGACTCGTGTATGGTTTTTCAATTCAGTCATTTCTGTAAGAAAATGTATTTTGTTTTGAAAAGTAGATGGGCCTTCTTGGAGTGGAAGATTTATTTGAATAATGTAATGATTCTCAAAAATTTAATCTCTTTGTATCTAATTGTTACTTTAAAGAGGGGTTTTTATGTTCTAGATTCCCAAAACTGTGTGACAGGGACAGAGGTAAAATAGACTTGAAAACAGGAGAAACTCTGGTAGGGTGATTGAAGGGATTTTTCACTGTTTCTTTCTTGAAGTGGGAATCCAAAACTTAGAAGAAAGGTATGTCCTCAAAGGTTTACTTTAGGAGGGGAAAAAGAAGTTGGAGTACAAGTTTTAGCTTACTGCATTTCCTCCTTGATCAAAATGCAGACAAGGCTAGTAAATGCTTGAAGTATGGTTGTTAGAGGCTCATCTGAATTTTTACTAGGCATTATGAAATATTTGTTTTAACTTTGAAGAGTGCATCAATTAAGAAGAGATGGTGCCTCAGAGAAATGTTTACAATAAATGCCAAATGACTGAGTTGGCCTCTTCTTATTTGAAGTGCTAGTTCTGAGGCCAGGTTATAAAGTATTTTGATGAGGAAATGGGCAAAAAGAATTGTTTAATTCTTGCTGTCTTTACATGTAAAAGATTTATTTGCAGACTGTTGTTGTAGATCTAAATCCCAAAATAAAGTTTTAGGAAACACTGTATATACTAAAAATGTACCTTTCTGAAAGTGATGCATAATGGGAATGACAAGTAAATTCCAGGGAAGGTATTACCATTTTCACTGTACATGGAGAAAGTCATGGGTTTTCCCAGCATTTGAAATGCTGCCTGGACCTGGGTTTATGCTGCCAAATGCCTCTCAGCAGCAAAAGAATAATGCATTTTTCGTAAGAAAACAGTTTTTCTCTATGTTTCTATTAATTCAAAACAGATCTGAATTTCACTGTGAGGAAAGGATATTTTTGTATATATGTACACACACATGTATATATATATATATATGTATGGCATCGTTCATTTTTGTTTGCTTTGTTTTTGTTTTGTTTATGGTCTGAAAACTTTTAATGAATCAAACTACTCAATGAAATTGAGAAACTACTTAGAATAGCCTTGTTTACCAAAATTTACCTGTTTACCTGGTCAAATCCCTAAAATAATTTTTTATTTTTGAAGCTATGGTAGCTTAGCAAGGCAAATTGCTAAAAGATGTCTTTTTATACTGCAGTACTCTTTGCTCTGAGACTAAATGCATGTGCTTGTATGGGTTTTTTTTGTGTTAGTAATGAGGGTTTTTTTTGTAACCAGTAACCAATGAGACCTCACTGATGTTCATATGGAGTGATTGCCCTTTGATAGTTTTTCTCTGAAGCAGATCTAAAACACAATTGAGATCTTTATGCTTCATCATATCTCTATCATGTTTAGTATTTATTGTATTTTTAAATGGTTTTATGCCTTGGATTTTGTATTAGTTTGTTTTTTCTTTTTTATTTTTTTCATACTATTTAAGCTAGCCACTTCAATTTTATTCTTTGTAGTCCCCTAGCATTAAAAATAATGCATACTTATCTAGCCAAAAACTAGTTCAGCCCTGCCCTACTTCTGGGATCATTCCTGTACACATAATGATACCAATAAATATAAGGAAATCCTCAGACACTTTTGCTCTCGGCTAAAGGCGAATCTGCATGAAAGCATTTCTAGAGTCTATATTTTTCTTGTCAGAAGATGTAAAACCTTTCATGTTTGCTAGTTGGTTTGTATTAAGGGAGAGTCCCTTAGCCTGCCATGAATCATGTAACTTCTTTTGTCCTGATAACTGAGGGTGTTAAGGCAAATCCCGAGTTTACACTGCAGGTGCTGGCTCTCATTTTGGCATGCTGGCATTGGCAAAGCTTTCTTTGCTTTGAGGATATGAATGGAACTGGGTGAGGTCAGGAGCTCGGTGACTGGAACTGCAATTCTTTGAAGGGGATTCACCTGATGATAGGTCTTGTGCAATGTCTGCATTGAAAAGAATATTTCTGAAAAAACTTTTGCAGAATTGGAAAAAGAAGAAAGAATAAAGGAATCTTACAGAAACAGGAGTGTGATGATTTGAGTTGTGATTGTTTTTAGCAGAAATCAAAACAAGGGAAGAGGTTCTTAATAGAATCTTTCCTATTGTAGGACTGTTCTGTTGCTTGTATTCAATATACTAATGGGAGGTGTCGTTCTCCTTTTCAAAACATGGGATGCTTGTATCTCCCACTAGTCTTGGTCTGAAGTTTTGGTATCATGGTGTGTTCTTCAGAGTTATTGGTAGTAGATCTTAGCTGTTGTAGGTAGGTTTCTCAGCTACCCTTTTGTTCCTCAATTCTATACCTGCTTCACTTTATCAAGTTAATTCCTTGGATTTTTGCAATTAGAGATATCTACAAACTCTTCGGGTAAAGTTTCATGCCTCAAGTAAACCGGTTAAATTTAAATTAATTTTGTAATAGTTGTAGGTGTTGCTGCACTTTTGGTAGTGTGACTTGACAACTTTACCCCTTCCCCCTCAAATATAAAACAGGAGCTGAAAACCTCCAAGCTTGGCTTTGCAGTGCAGGAGCATTTCGATGCAACAACCAGTGTGACATAGTAGCTCACTGTCAAATTAGGCACAAGAATTTTGAACATCTCAAGGTTTTCCATAGAACAACAGCTTTTCCCCTCTATGTATGCTCGTCAGGGTTCTCTGGATACCCTGGCTCAGGCCTTTCTGTTCTTGCATTGCCTCCAAAATTCATGTCAAATAGCTCTTTGCTATTTTGTTGGTATTTTCTTCTCAACAGCCTGCCATTAAACCAACCCTACAGAGTCAAACAGGGTATAAGTCTGAAGGGTCTCGTAGTGGTATTTTGAAATTATGATGGTGTGCTTCTACGATGGAGAAGGCAAATCAGAACAGTAGAACTGAATGTAGAGTTCCTGCTTCCAGTGTCCTGGATATGTGCTGTGAGACACCAGATCAGAGATGGATTCTGGATGACCATTTACACTCTAATGCACAGGGGGAAGACAGTGGTAGAAACCAATGAAATGAAGAAATTGTAATGCAATATCTTAATATTCACACTGCCTAATTTAATACTGATCAATATTTGCAAAATTGTTGCAAATATAAATTTTCAGATCTTGGCAAATGGATACATGTGCAGCTTCATGTACCTTCAACTTCCACAGTGAGCGTTTGCAGGCAAAACCCATGATATTCTGATGAAATAACTTATCCCCTTGGACAATCTTCTGCTTTCTCTCTCACCTATTTTAGCATGTAAAATCTTCTGGATGGAAGTGGCCATGTCTGTAATCTATTTCTTTCTTTTTTTTTTTAATTTTTTTTACTTGTATGATGCCCTTCTAACTTTCCAGATGGTCCTTTGTCTATAGGTCTTTCTATGATTAGGGAATAGTCTGGTCTTGAAGGTTTGTCTTTGCTGTAAAATTTAAATGCACAATAAGTGAGTTTCGATAATCAGATTGGTACATGAAAGGAACTGCTATGTGGGGCTGTTTTAGACTTCTAGAAAAAAAAGAAAAAAACTTTGGAAAGCAGGTTAATGATTAAAGATCTTTGGCAACTTAAACTTACTGTGACGTTTTACTCAGGAACACTTATTGACTCAGGTTGAGAACCATTTGTCTAAAGATAGTGGCATATTCTGTGGTTTCTCTGCATGGACAGTGAGCTCTCATAGTTCTCCTGGCTCAAAATAATTTAACTGGAAATATTTGGTAGGTTAATCCCAGTACATTTTGTTTTAGCTGACTACAGATTTACGTCATCTGGACTTCTTGTTTGGTCAATGGTCAGAATATTGAGTGAGAACATCACATCTGTGGAGCACAGAGTGCACAGCTGATAACTTGGCACATTCAAAGTGTGTTCTAAAACCAGAAACTGCCACAGGAATGCATTTCATTTTTCACTGAGGAATGGGATGAAGTAGATGATTGCTTGACTTCCTTTCCAGCTGTTTGTTTCTGTATTTTCTATACTATGATTTTTCTTTTATCAATTCAACATAACACTTTTTTGGTATTGTCATGATGTTACATAATGTTTGTATTTTTAGTTTTGCAGCTGTTTTTATGAATATGTTACTGATGCAAACAAGTAAAATTTTAGATGTAGATGGAATTTGTCAGTTGAAATCAAGGACTAAAGAAATAAAGAGACCAGTAATGCCTGTTGCTTTAGCCAAAGCTTTCTGCTTTGAAATCAATTTTCCCCACAACTTAATGTATGGCATTCAGGCCATTAGTGTTAAAAAAAGTCATGTACATCAGTGCTTCCAGAAGACCCCACTGGCTTCCTGTTCAGTAGCTTTAGTTATGATCAAAATCATATTGGGCAAAATATCTAAACTAGGAGAATAGCATCTTCTTCTTAATAGTTACGTGGAAAACCAGGACATTATAAAAGTAAACCTGGAAGTAAAATCTGTTTGGATCACTGTATTACATTGCTGTATTGTGTATTATATGCAAGGGGAATGCATATCTTATCATACCAAATACTTCTAAAATATTCTATTTCATGTGAAATATGAACATGCAACACAACTGCCACTGGTGACAGTGGGGTAGAACAATTTTTTCATAAATTTCCAGTGTTAAAAATTATTGCAGAAAGTGTATGCTAATTATAATAATTTGGAACAAGTGGGTGGATTGTTTTGTGGGTATTTTGTTTCCTGAGTGGCTTTATTCTCCTTTCAGAGAATTGAATGAAATTTGCTGTGAACTTTGGAAATCCATTTCTGTTGTTGCTTTATATTGGTTGGTTGGTTGATTTGCTGGCTCTGCATGAGAAATCTTCTTTCTTCTAGTGTGTTGCTTGTTTATTTTTTTTTTTTTTGTGCTGATGCTGTGACACCTTACTGCTTTGAGGAGCTATGATTCTTCCTCTTTCTGAAGTGGGAAGGGCTTTTCTACAGTTTCTTTCTAGGCAAAAAACCCCATGTTCAACAGTACTACACATGAAATTAGTAAAATTTGGAATTTTTCTAGCAAGAGAAAAGCAAAGAGTGGAGGCAAATTAGGTTTTCCAAACTGTTTTAAAGGAAAGTGCCGCTGCATCGCTGCAAGTGTCTTTTGTCTTCAAATGCACTTTTAACAGTGACAGAAAATTATCAACGTATATGTAAAGGAAATGCAACCTGTAGAATTTTTACTCCAGGCTTTTTAGTTTTTTTCTGGTTTTTATTTTTTTAAATGTAATTATTGGGTTTTCCCCCTTCCTGTTATTTTGTGCTGTTCTTATTTTGTTTGTGATTTATGTAATCTTGTTCAACCTGTGAATGTCTGGGAACCATAGTCAGTGAACTTAGCATGAAAAAAAAGTCAAACTAAACCAGGCTGAATTAAGTACTCATTTTAGACTGTGCATTTGGATTTCAGCTGCCAATTATTTAGAAAGCTTACCCATGTTGCATCCAACTTGCATTTCAATGCTTGACTCTTCCAATGATAATAGTACCCTCAATCTTAAATTCCAGTGTGTCAAAAGGATTATCACTGTTGTGTCTTCATATGAATCACAACTGTAGTTTTGTACTTTATATAGGCATACACAGCTGTATGTTGCTGTAGTGCAAAACTTCCCATTGACAAAAATAATTTTTCTGTGCTGTGAGAAGAGTTACTCCTAAAATATCTCTTAGGCTTGGATATAAATTTTTTTCAATTAATTAGGAAATAGCGTTTTTATTTTTTATATAAGGGCTAGTTTTTATCATAATAACATATCATTGCAAAGGTGATTGCATTCATAATTTCCTTCCATAAGTTATAGTTGGAGATCTCTTGTGATTGCTCTTTCTTTATAGATCTGAATTATCTACCATTCTGTCAGTCCAGCTATTTCCATATGAATATCTAAGCTCATTAGAATAATATCCAAAGCATGGTACACTGCATTATTGTGCTGTTTAATAAGCGTCTCGGCTGCTTCTCACAGCACTGCTATGGGCTGGTTTTCTCTTTTTTTGCAGATCACTGCCATTGTTTGCTGAGTGCCCATGAGGGAGCACTTTTTGTGATCTAGTGCTTTTGCTTGTATAATACTGATTCAGAAAAACAGCCTGCTTAGAGAGAAACATTAATTAGGTGCAAAGGTGGCGTTATTCCATGGTTTGGGGGTGGGGGGAAGTACAGCAAATAAATTATCTCCTATTTGTACAATGTTTTATGGTTGTCAGCTGTCTGTTGCCAAAGAACCCTGGTGGAGTTAAATGCTTGTGACACCTTGCCCAGTAAAGGTAGAGAAAAAGCCTGCTATGGAACCTGCTTTGTGACAACCTGTGCTAGTTTATATTAGCTTAACCAATCACTTTTTTCTGTGCTTGGCAAAATTTGTTAAATTAATTCAGTTGCAATTAGCAGATTTATGGGAAAGTACCCTGTTATCCTTTAATTGGAGAGCATAAAACTACAAACTGAATCTGCTGGTTCTATTTGTGTAATAGGCAATCTATCTACGACAAGGTTTGATCGATGGAGTCGTATGATGCCCTTGCCTTGTTTTATATTGGCTGTCAGCTCTTAACTGGGACTGAAGTATCTGGGTAACAAAAATTGATATAATGACTTAATGCGCCTTATTCTCTTTGAGCTACATCAGTTTAGAGCACTTCTGAGAGAAAAATGTCTGGAAAATATCAGGGAGTCATTTATCAACCTGTTTTCATTAGCATACTGCCTAGCACTGGCAAGGATTTGAATAAAAAAAAAAGCAGGATGGTACAATTTATTTCAGGTCTCATATTTCTTGGATGAAAGGAGACTTCTAATAAATGGAAAATATAGAAAGATGCATTTCTTGCTGATTTTTCCTAAATAAAAGCTGTGCAAAAACATACCTTCAATTTGATTGATAATAGCTCAGGAAGCATACATGTATGAAGATAATCCAAAAATTAGCAAAAGTATTCTCCCTTACTGCATCTGGCTCACTTATTTGAGGTACAGCACAGAATAAACCCCCTGTCTTATATGTTTACATAGGAAAATTTGTGTGGGTGTGTGATAGGGGATTGTCACCATAGAGGACTTTATAGAAAATGTGAGATGTGATCTCTTTAAAGATAGAGCTGTTAAGCTATTCAAGAGTCTGCTGAAAGTGAAGTGAAATAGGTACCAATCAAAATGTTTGTATAGTGGGCAAAATGTGTGCACTGCATCAAGTCATTTGTCCTACCTACTCTATGACGGTAACCAGAAGAGGCAATAATAACTGAAAAGTAGTTGTGTGCAAGGAAGTCTTTTTTTTTTGCATGAAATTTTTATGTATCAGTCAGACTGCATACAGTGTGCCTAATGTATAAAATAAATTGGTGTATAAATCAGATTATGAGCAGGATGTAGGCAAGTCTCCATTTGCACACAGGAATCAAACCCAGACATGGGAAATTCCCGTTTTAACTTCTGGCATTTATCAGGGCTTTATCAAGTGGCAGTTCATGCTTAATTTTCTCATAATAATAATAATCCATTCCCAGCAAAACCTGAGTGCAATGGATTACAGAAAACCTGAAAATAAAGTGCTTTGGATATACACAGCATTATCTTGTGACCCATTCTATAGCTTCTAATTATGTCAAGGATTTGGAATTCCAATCAATAAAAAGTGATTTATGATTGGTATAAGCAATTTCATATAGCTTCACATTGATCAGTATGTAGATTCCCTGACTTAAGAAGTTATTATCTATGACAGATACTTGTCTAACTGCTAATTGAATTGCACATTTTTCCCTCAGTGTTATCAAACTACCACCAAATATAGACCATAACTTTGTTGCTCTTTGCATGGGAAAATAAAAGTTTGATGAACAGCAAGTGTCAGTGTATAGGTTGTCTGACAGTAACCACTATTTATTGATGCAACTTGTGCTGTCTATGAGATGACAATATCCCCCAGTGTTGCCATGACAATCACAATAAGTGTTGGGTCCATGATATTTTCCACAACTTGTTAGAAAATCTATTCAATCTAACTTATTTGTTGCTTTTTACCTGGTAAATATCTACAAGAATGCAGTACTACTGTTCTAGTGAGGAAGAGTTTGTACCACACAGATCTTTCTCTTCTTACTCCTGTTAATTTTTAAAAAAATTATTCCTATTAGATGGTCTAACAGCAGCAGTAGTTTTATGCAATGTGCTTTTATCTTTCCAGGAGGTTTTTTCCTAGTTTAAAATTAGTCCATTGTCCACTTGGTCAAGGGCTCAGTGGAGTTGTGACTCATTTCAGTGTTCAGAAATGCTAACTGTTTTACTACACACTGCCTACTTCAGTCACAGGATCAGCCTAATTTATGCTGATCCTGTGACTTATCTACCTGTTGATGCTTTCCCTAATGAACCATGAGATCATTGAAAAGAAGATACTCAATGCTGACTTTAACAAAACCTTTTACTTGATTGGTACTAACAGGAGAATGTTCATCACTCTTGGTTTCTGTACTTTCCTGTCATCTTTTTTTTCTGACCTATAACCCCAAACAAAGGACTTGGGGTTTATCTACATCAAGCTGTTGTGCTTGAGAATAGCAGGCTCTGTTCTGCTCAGTAATTCCATTTTCTTTTAAAACTGTATAATGTCCTTATAACAAAAAATGTACAACTGTGCAATCCTCAGGATAATTCTGTGTGACACCCAAGGTTGTTGTGGACAAACCGTGCAGACCCTGGCACAGCTGCAGGAAGAAATTTTGCTATATCCTGCAGAAGACAACCCCAGGTCTGCTTTGGACTGTAATCTCTGGAGTCACAGCCTCTCTGCTGCCCCACTTCTGTCCCCTTTGGCCTTGGAGTAACAGGGCGAAAATCCTGAAAATAAAAATTTGGGAAAATCTAATGTTTTGTACATGGTGCTTTCAAAAACTCTCAACCTAAACGTTCTGGATTCTTTAAATATAATTTGATACAAGCTTTAGTTGTATCAGTGTTGAGTAGTGTCTTATGTTTGGCAGTTACTTTCTTTTGGAGAGCTGTTACAGCCTTAAAGAAATTTTACTGAGTTCTGAAACTCACATACCCATCATGTTTTAATGAAGTTTGTAGTTGCTTGCAGAGTAAAATAGCAAATGAAATATACCACTGAGTGTAAAATTTCATTGATTTTCTATCCTATTGCACTACTGTATAAACAATCTTTTTTTTAATAAATATATAATTTCTATAAAGTAAGCAGATGCTCTGTCTATTGTATCACATTCTTTTCTTTTGTTTTTAATTAAAAAACTTATTATAATTTTCTAGATAATGTGACAGCAAATTCAAGAGAAGAAGACTTTTAGATGTCTCAGAATAACAGCAATTAGAATCTGTGTTTTTGTGTACTTGGTCTTTTTGCACATGAACAGCTAATTAAACACAGGAGACTGGCCTTTGATATAGAGTAAAAAATATCCTTGTGTGCTCAGAGAGGAAGTCAGCACGATGTACTTTGGATGTCATCTGGTGCATAGGTGTTGAGCTGCATAATGTGAAGAACATAATGTTTTCCATTAAAATAATTTTCTGTTAAAAAATTCTTTAAGAAACCCTCAAAAATCCATCCCAAACAGTATAGGCCTACCCTAAATCTACAAACTAATCAAACTACACAAAAACTCTTTCTAAGTTATTTTTAGATGTCACTTTCTCTTTTTATGTCAGCCTTTTTTTTTTTTTTTCTCTTTTTTTTTTAAAATCAGCAAGTGCTGTCTAAAGCATCTAGGAAATCACAAGCCATGTTTGTTTTTATTTTTATTCTGACTGACAAAATCTCAATAGTGGGCTCAGCAGAAAGGATTGTATATCTAAAATTAATATAATTTTGTGTGAATCTTATGGAGTGCATAAAGATGGGACAAAATGCAAGAGACATGCATAGAGGAATTGTTCTTCAGCTTTAATGAAGCACTTCTTATCTGAAATTTTTCAAGTGAATGATGGATTAAGCTTTCAGACAACCTACCAGTTAGTGGAAATTATTATTGCACTTTTTTTTCACTCCCCCTATATACTGAACAAACGGAGGTATTGAAATAAAAGACAAAGTAGGGATTTAGTTCAGAGGTGCTGGCTTTGGGCTAGGTTCCAGTTACTGGAGTGTCACTTATTGTTGTGGTCTTATATATGAACTTGTGTGCACAGTTCCAAAGTATAGAGATCTAAATCTAATTTATAAATATCTTCTTTAATTCATGTGTCTTTGCTTATTTGTTAAGCATATGTATTTTGTGAAGAAGAGATGATGAAAAGAACCTTGCTTTTGAAAATTGAAATTTAAGGGGTAGAAGGATTTTTTTCTCTAACTATTGCTTGTATGCTCTGTGTTGAGCATTGCAGAGAGAGTGTTTTGAGAATCAGTCTGGAGGCTTTTCTTTCTCTGGAGTATCTTTTATCTTTTTATCAGATGAAATCTTCTCCCTTGCTAAAGGGTGTATGGATGTGACATAGGAACATGTAAGCCTCTGGTTGTCATGATCAAGGACTGGGCATTGTTGATTATACAATTTCCAAAAGTAAAGACAATTGGGATTCCTACCATCTGAGACAATGTAGAAAAGCTTTTTATTCTTTGATTATTTTTTCAGAATCTTTGTAGTTTAAAAAGGACCATCCTAAAATAGGCTTCCATAATCTAAGAATGAATGTTACTTCCCAAAATACAATTTCTATTGGCATATGTTAAACCATTTTACTGCATTTTAATCAAAGTTATTGAGTCTCTTTCCAATGTTATGGTGTGATTTCCCTTTTTTTTTTGCACGTCAACAACTGAACACAACAGGAAAGCTGAGAATACTCAATCTGTGAATATGGAATTGCTAAATAAGAGAAAAGATTTCTACTTTGAAAGGTTGCTTTTTTGGGGGGGTGATGAAGCAAAATGCTCAGGTATTTTAAAGGTGAGTGGCTCTTGTGAAGTGCATGTGAGTTTGCTGCAGTGAGTTTTCTTGACAGCTAAATCCATGAGGAGCATGAAGCCTATCAACACCAGCTGGTGTAGATGAGCAGAGGGATTCAAAAGCCATAACCACTGTTCTTTGTGCATATTATTTTTAAGAAGAGGAAAGGGGTGTAATTACTTTGCAGGTCCTTCAAATATATTTGAGAAGGGATCATGTGAGCACAGTGAGGATATAATGGAAGAGTCTGTTAGACTTGCAGAGTGAAGAGCAGTGGCAAGAGTGCTGGGACAGCAGATAATGGATATTGTAGGGCTGAGCTGATGTGAAGAACATGTTAACGTATCCTGGGTGTAAGAAAACACTGAATCCATTCACTCTTGGAGTTGAGCAGGGGACATAAAATAGTAGCATGACACTAGGAACAGATACCAGTTGCACAGAGTTTATCTTTGCAGTGAAGTAGTTCTGAATGATTTTCATTAATAAACATACTGTTAGCTGAGCAGTATGCCAGGACATATGGTGTTTCACGTGAAACAAAATTTCAAACCAGTTTGCATTAAAACACAAGCATGTTCCAATTGAAACGTGTTGTATCTATTAAGACACTTGTTAGGATCTAAATATATAAGTTGTGCAGTAAACTTTGCAAATCTTCAGAGTTCTGATAAAACATCTGATGAATGGCACAAAAGAATTACCACTGCTATGGTGCTAAATAGTTGTGAAAACACATGGAGAGGGGAACCTATTGAAATGGTTATTAAAATGAATACTGGTGGTTTAGCAACTACACAAATATCTCATATTTTTTTTTCCTTTTCTTTTTTGTCAGACTTCACCTGCACAAAATCTCTTATCTTTCTGAAAAATATATACACACTAGTGAGAGTATAAACACATCATTACACTTTCATGGCAGATAAGCTTGCTCTGTTGGAGTGTAAACTCATTTTTCTTTAGGTGACCTTTAAATAGTATTGTGCTATTGGATGGGATTTAAATCAATAATTTTGTCAAAACAAAATACAGTGTTGGGTTTTTTTCTTTGTCATTTAACCAGTTCTTTAAACTATCAAGGAATAATGGATTTCCATGTGTTATAATCTAGGAAAAAATCTTTAGAATTCACTTAACTAGTTTAAAAAATGCCGTTTTTCTCTGTTGTGGATAGTACTTTGTTTTATTTTGAAAAATGTTCAAGCAGCAGGATAACATACAGTGTTACTATAATTAGTGACTTAATGCCTTTTCTGCATTCACATTGTAAAACAACAGTGTCCCAGGTGTGAGAAGGTTAAAATGAGAAGTACCCAGTAGTTATGAAGCAGCAATAATGAGTTTCCTTCTACTTACCATGGATTTGTGTGATATACAACTTGCAATTAAGCATGGCTTGGTGATTCAGTGATTAATGTATATACGACTCCTAAAGGAGCAGCACAGGCCTCCCGTCACATCCTTCATGATGTTTACAGCTGGGTACCTATTAACAGGAAGATGGAAAGGGCCATTTACAATTCAGTAACCTTTATGACAGTGAACTCTTTAATCAGCATTTTATTTCCTTTGTAACACTTTAGTCATCTACAAATGTCAGAATAAAATAGGGCTATGAAATATTTAGGATCGGCATGTGGAAATTGACTTCCTTGATTTAAGCTGCTGTGTCTTTTCATTTTGTTGTTTTGGGAGCTTTTACTTTTATTGAAAGACAATTTATAACTAAATGCTCCCAATAGTGACTGGCATTAGGGCCAGAAAAATTACAGAAATCTGTGTTCTCATTCTGTAAAATGTTGATGGTTGCTGTATTGGGTAATAATTTATTCAAATAAAAACATTAGCAGTGGAGTTCACTTTTCAGAATACTGTTTCTTTACAAATACAGTAGACTCAGTGAGTTTATGACAAAATATCCCAGTGTACTCATAGAAGTAATTAAATATCAAGTATATCCCAAAATAAGTTGTCACATATGTGTACCAGTGTCTGTGAGATATGCAAAGTGTTTTATTATTTTTGTCAAATGATTCTGAGGCTGTCCAACTTCCATAGCAATTGTCTTATGCTTTGTCTGATGATAATCATCACTTTCTATCACCAGGAAGAAGTATTGTCCCTGCCTTGGTGCACTGCAGAGAAAATACAAATCCTTCTAACCAAGTATTTTTCTTCATACATATATATATATGCAGTTTTTGTATAGACTTTAAATTAGTATTTATCAAAATTGTGACATAGTATTTAATTCTTGATATCTGCAGCATTTAAAATATGAATTAAACATTTTTCAATTGGTAACACAACAATTTTAGAATCATCAAGTGCGAAGGGGGTTCTTCTGTTGCAAGGGCAGTGCTTTGCCCTCCTGGGGATGTTGGGAACTTTTGACCTAGTCCTGAACTGTATTTAAACTGTAATTAAACCATTGCAATAATGCTGCTTGGGTTTGCAGTGTTAAGCCCAGCAGAGTTTTACTTCAGCTGCCTGCTGCTATGTTGTAAAATACTGACCCAGGTAACTAGAGCTGTACTTAAGAGGTTATTTGTAATTTTGTATCACAGCTGCAGGTTGGTAACAAGGAAGGTAACTTCCTGTTTCACAGGTGTTAATAAGGTTTATTGCATTTGGGAGATCAAGATTTCATCTGCTGCTCTGTGTGTAGGAGTTATGTACAGACCAAAGTAATATGCTTTATCTGCTATCTATTATATTTGTTGTGGTTTTGTATGTTATGGTTTATTTGAAAAAAGGAAAAACCTTCTTAAAAATACCAAAGATGTGGAAGACCTACACAGGCCAATAATGAGCAGAATTTTGAATGCAGACCTTTTCTCACTGAAATATATTGCCTGGAGAAAGTGTTTGATCATAGAGGAAGGACTTGTGATCCCCAAAACTTAACTCTTTGCCCATGGAATCTATTGATCTAGGAACAGACATTATCTCTAGTAAAAGGCCTTATCTCTCAAGTGTGCAGTGAGACTCTAGAATCAATTTATTCAAGTTATGAATGTTTGGGGTTTCAGGTGCTTTGCAGTTAGAAGATGTGTGGCTGTTTCTCAGTTAACCTCTTGTTTGGTCCCTCAATTTTAGAACTTATTGAAGTTCCAGAAACCTACAGATGTCATTATGAAATATGTTGATATTCAGGCCTGGTTTATCTGTCTTGATCACAATTATTCTTTCTTAACCTCAGTATATTTAGGTAACATGGACAGTAAGCCAAAGAGATATTTCGTATAAATGTTATGAGGCATCTTTTACCAATACATTGATACAAGGGTTGTCTTGGCATAGCTTTTTAAAAAATATGTTTTAAAGGTGTTAGACTTAATATTGTATATACAGAGTTTTGAAAGAGCTTTAGAAAGTAAAGAGCTAGTAAACAAATATATTTGGTAAAGTTAGAAAGGAAGGCAAAAAATAAGCCTAAAATTGGTGTTCCAAGGAAGACAATGACTACTGAGTGGGCATTGCACAAACAAGACATGAACAAACTATTCGTTGTTCAGTATCCTTGGCTACCCTATTCAGTAGGAATGTATCTGAAAAAGTACAAAAAAGTCAGCAGTATCAGAGAAAAGGTATGAAGTAGTTCCTGTCATCATCATCAAGGAGGAGGCCTCATTCAGCACCTGATAGTCAGTGTAAGTTTGCATTTTTTTTTAATGTGTTTTTGATGATGTTGTACTCCTCTAATAAACCTTGTAGAGTTCTACTTTCTGTATTGACCAGATTTTGTTGAGGGATGTTACTTTAAAAATGGAGTAAAGAGTGACAAAAGGATTTACCTTAAGAGTCAAAAGCATTTACAGGTGGCAACAATGAGCCTCAGAACTGGCATTGGATTAATTCAGTGCTGTCTCTATTGCTTGAAAATACAACTGCAAGTTTAAATGATAAAGAAAAGAGAAGTGAAGTTGACAAAATATACTCTGTTGTCATGAGTATTTCAAAAAGAAATGTTTATCCTAACTTCAATATTCTACCAGACTCTACAGAAGATCCATGTTTAATTTGAAGAAGAAAACCTGTATCAGATTTGATGATGGACTCAAGACACCTTGTATGCATCTGTTTATAATTGGTGGGTCAGCAAGGTGAATGAGACCTCTATGCAGTATTAGTTGATACTGACTTTTTTTTTTTAATACTGTCTTCTAAGTGGATGACTCAAAGATATCCTAAAGGTTAAAAGCATTCTAAGGAGTTAAATACTCGGAAAAAATACTAAAAAGGGAGAACTAGGGATTCTTCCTTCAAGATTTGTTGTTTGCCTTTAGGGGATGGTGTGGAGGGGATGGGATTTTGCTGCCTGACATCCACCTTGGTTGTACAGCTATTCTACTTGGGGATAAGGGAGGGAGCAAACGAACTCATGGGGATGTGCCCCAATGTGTAGTTGGAAAACAGAAACTCTGGAACTTAATGCTACCAGTTTCGACTGTTTGGGGCCTTGACATGAGAGACTTGGCGTTTTTAAAAATCTCTTGCAGTTTCACAGCTGTGAAATGTTGCCATCCTTTTGCAGGGATTATTTAAATATTTATCCTTTCTTGCTACTTGACCTTTCCTGCTTGGTTTTAGTTCCTGTGGCCAGCTTGCTTTGTGTTTCATGAGCTCAGTAAACCGTGGCCTTCAATTCCCTTGTTCTAGTATTTTCACTTAAGACCAGGAGTGATGAGCAAAAGGTTTCAGGCTCAATCCTTGAGCAAAGGGCCGCTGTGACAGGGATTATTATTTATTTGTCATCTTGGATGTAATAAGCTGTAGGTACAGCATCGAGAGCCCTTGATTTATTGCGCTGTCGACTGCCACTAGCAGGACGTCTGCTGTACCATGCAGGATGAATACCACACTGTCAGCTCTGTCGATCTGTCTCTGCCATTGCGCTCTCTCTCATAACACATTCCCATTTCATGCCAGAATACATAAACAATCTTTCATTATTTTGATGCCTTTTTCATATTTGTTCTTTACAGAACATAAAGTTTGAATTTATGGGTTTCCTTTACATTATTTCAACACACTCCACCATTTTCCGGGTTTGTGGTTTAACTCTCAGAAATTGGCTGCCAGGTGATTTAGTTATTTTGGCTTTCTAGTTTTATAGTTATTTAATATCACAGTGCCAGATACTGAGAAAACGTAGTGTATAGCAGGTATGGGATTTGCAGTCAGACTCTGTCATCAGCAAAACATGGCCATGGGGACACAATGTGGAAATTAAAAACTAGGCATGCAGAGCAGGAAATACTCCCTCCAACCTTCATTTTTAATTTATTTAAATACTTTTCCAAAATATTTTTCCTTAGATGCTGTTACAAATGTAATGGAAAGCTGTTTAATTGGAAAAGAGCATGTGAATAGTGAGCAAGCCATTTCCCTTGAATAATTGCAATTAAGGGAATTTCTAACCTGTTGGCAGAAACATTGCTCTGATTTTTTTTTCCTATACTTTATTGTAGGTGGGGAAAAGGGAGGAAAGAATGTCCAGAAATTTATGTGATTTGTACTATGCATTCTTCATACTTTACAGTGGTCCACACCTGCTTATATTCTCTAATTTTGTTTACCTAAGGGTTTTTTCTTTAATATTCTGAAGTATGTTATTCATTGAACTCTAAGGAACTGAAAGTCATTGCTTGAATGAGTGAACTTAAATGTCATTATAAATACAGCAAGTCAAATACGAATATATGTCAAAATAGTTAAAAATGTGTTATAAAAAGGCTTATGAGTAGTATTAAAAAAATTATTGCAAACTGTGCAGAGCATGAACCAGAAAATGTAGTGTTCCTGCCAATGTAACATGCACATATAACTTGGGTTGTGTGAGCAGCCTCTCACTCCATGGGTGCAGCAGTGGACAGAAGAGTGTTGAGGAAGGGGCCATGTGACCTGCTCTGTGCACAGTGTGCAGCAGGGGCTGGGGCTTCAGGTGCTGCAAATGACTGACTGCCATCAGTAAAGTTCCTTCAAGTTACTCGTGTATGCAAACATTTCCAGGGGAGTGAGGCATAATTATTTTGTGATATTACCCTGTGTCTTCTCATCAAGACATAATAAGGTCTGATAAAGACTTGTTCATTGCTGTGTTTATGTGCAAAGGTTGCAAAGTTTTTGTGCTTGAGAGGCAGGTGAATAATGACTCCTAATTTTCTTCTATTGAAAAAAGTAGGGCTGCTTTTCCATCTTCAGTGAACACATCTGAGTGGTTTTCATAGCCAGTTTTATTTTTTTTCCCTAAAAGGAGAGAGAAAGCATGGCTTTGCCACTGAAACTATATCTGGTAAAAAGAAACTTGTTTTAATTGGCTGTGAAAATAGGCATATTTCTCTAGGATGTTAACAAATGTGGATTTCACTCTATAAAAGCAAGATAATAATTGTCAGTTCTTCCTCCTCAGTGCAGCCTACATTAGGACAGCTGGGAATATGCATAGCTCATGTTACATAGCAAAGATTTGTTCTAGCTACAAAGAAACCAGAGTAAATTAATATGAGAAATTTGTGTTGTGTCCAGGGTAAAAAAGGCTGTGCAGGTTGGTGTTGTCAGCAAAAGCTGCTTGTCACTTTGACCTGCTCTGTTAAGTGTTTGATGTGTTTTCTCAGAGTAATCTGTGAATAACATTACACCCAACCAGCAGAGAAGCAGAGGGAGCGATAGCAGAATTAATATCTGGAAGCGTTGATAATTATATATCAGAATCTAATTTTTAGCACAGAAAATGTGTTAATGACAGAGAAGAAAACAAAAACCACTAGCTTCTCCCAGCAGGATCCAAAGTGTCATTTATTATTTCTCAGCTGGATATCTATCAAGTTTATGGGTTAATTTTTCTGTAGACTGTTATTTATGGGTTTTTGTTTGTTTTCAGCCATCATTACTAACAATACGGTTAATAGCAATCATTTGTTATCCGGCACCAGCGGTGATGCTTCAGATGCGAGCAGTGAACTGAGAATACTCATTTGGTAGCTGAATAAGGCTTTGACAGGGCCCATTTATAACAAGCTCATTCCATAATGTCCAGCCTATTAATAAAATTTTGTTGCTGTCTAATTAGAGATGTCTGATGTGTATAGTAGCACAGCAAAGAAGACTTTCTTCTGCTGCTTTTCAGTTCTACTGTATCATACCTGAAGACCAGTGGTTCAGGGAATAAAACTGGGGTGTTCTGGGGATCTGTTTCCCTTCGTAAGTGCAATGAAGTACAGGTATGGCAGGAAGGCCCAGGTCACATATACATGCATGCCGAGGAAAGGTCTTTATTTTCATTAGCTCAGATCACCCTCAAGTGTCTCTTTTTTTCTTCTTTTGTGGGTTTTCTTTTATTGGCTTTATGTTCAAGTTTTAGCTAAAAATAAACTTAAACGTATCTGTGATATTGTAATTGAATGTATACATGTAGACAGAATGTGATTCTTGGGTGTGTCAGTATATCTTTGAGAAAAGAGCAGTTTGATCCCTGAGGGAAGGGGTGTGATGAGAGAAAAAAGCCTGGGCCTGATCATTAGATTTATTTTTTTCTTCCTTCTATGTCTTTGAGGAGTGAGGAATCAGCAGGATTTACTGAACTCCAGCAGTAAGGGGATAGTTAGCAGTATAACTGGGACTGGAAGCAGAGCCTTTTGCTGCCCAGCAAGTCCCAGAATATTTGAATTACATTGTACAGGTTATAGAACAATCCTGGGGTTTTTTTGCTGATGGGATCTTTCATGGAAACACATAAAAATACTTTTTTAGTGGTGACCTAAATAGCGTGCTCATCAAGTTGTTGTGAGTGAGTGATTTGTAAACTGAAGCACAATTAGGCAAAAAGATTTATACCAGGACATAGAAGTTGTTTGTGGGAGGATTTTAGTTCCTTAGTGAGTGATTTCATGCAGGTGTTTTCTGTTCCTGAAATGACCTGTCAGAAACACTCTTGTTCCATTTTGTTTTTACAGGTAGAGTCAAGTATATGATAATGATGGAAATTAGTTAATTTCCATTTCATAAAATGTTTTTGCTCATGTAACTGCTGATTTAGTGATAACATATACCCTTCCACCCTGCTTCTACTTTGCAGTGCACAAATGGAATGTTTGAAGAACTTTTGTCATTTCTAGCTAATGCTGAGGTGATTATATTACTTTTTTTTTGAGAAGCAGCACCATGTTTTTGCAAGTACCTAGCTTCTAATTAAAAGCAAAATATTAATGGTAGTTATTTTGTGCTTAGAATATTGCACTGCTGAACTGAGGAAAAGGAAAAGGAAAAACACAGTGATTTAATATAATTTCATTGCTAGGTAACAATTTGTTTCTTTAGTCATCTTTTATGTTTTTCCAGTTGAAATTTAAATCTTTGTAAATTACCTTTTGAATAAAGCTGCATTTGGTTTTGGTATGTTATTTTCCCAGAATGTTGCTTCTAAGACAGCATATTTTATGCAAGAAAATTATATGAGATTTTAACTTAAAGTTGACATGAAGCTGCTGCTTGGATTTCAGCTGGTAAAGAATCTCTATATGCTGGTGAGGTGTTTTTTTTTTTTTTTCTCCTAAACTGCTCTTGACGTAGAGCTTATCAACCCTTAATTAGTGATACATTTTCTCCTTGTGATTTCTATTGATGTTTTGTAGAGCTGAAGATGAATTGAGCCTCAACCTGACTAGCGGACGAATTGTTTTAGAAAATTCAGCAAACATCTCTCTCTCTCCCCTTCTCTGTCTGTCTGTCTCTTTCTCTGTTCCTCCCGATAGGAAAGGTGAAAAGCTGCACGATAGGAATCAGGCTCAGTATTAGTGGTTTTGCTTGCCTGTGCAATAGAAAGCGACAAGCGGCAGGGCCTCAGTCAGCAGATCAGGGAGACGCAGATGGGAGGCGAAAAGCTCCCTCGTGGCAGCAGCCTGGCTGGGATGTGATTGTGAGAGCCAGGATGAAGTCAGCACTGACAAAGTGTGTGGATTGATGGATGGACAAAGCTGGGAACTGGATGTGAGAATGGATGAGGGCAGAGGGGGAATTTAACACAGACAAACAGAATGAAAGACAGAGAGGAATTGCCTGCTAAAGTATTCCAGCACTCAGAGCCCACAGCAATTTACTTACTGCTAACCGAACACAGGAGGATTCTTTGCATCTTTGCAGATTTTCTTAAAATATATGAAGAAACCAAGCAGAGAAGGAGCTAACAAATTCCTGTTAGTGCCTTTTATTGCCATCTCTTTCTCCTTTTCTCAAGATTCACTCACACTCAGTTAATTCAAACTGAGTACTTGATTATTTTCAATAAGTCCACACAGTATGCTAGAGAAAAATAAATTTTCTTTCCACAGCTGTTATTTTAATGTTTCCACTAAATTTACTTTAATCACTTATTGTTGCTTTTGCTATCGTGAATAAAAATATTTTTTTCTCTTACAAACTGTGCTCCTGCTAGAGGCAGGCATTTGGATACTGCCTTCAGATGCATGGTAATAATAAACCCATTATGTGCATTTTATTTTACTGAAGAAAAATCATATGTTTTCCCACTGATGTAGTTTCTTGGTACCACAATATTATTGTCTGGTTTTTAAGGGAAACAGACCTGTAGCTTTCGATTACTACCAGATTTTATTTACACTAGGAGATCGCAAGACTTTTTTTGGTATTTATCTGCTTATGTAGAAACAGAAAAATAGGAACTACCCTACTGGAGCAAACCAGTAGGTCCTAATTTTATCCACTATTTTAGTTTTAGAAATCAAATATCATTTCAGTGCAGAATCCAAACAGAAATGAAGGTTTATATACAGCATACTGGGCAAAATATCTTCTGGCAGCATGGGGTGGTTGTGTTGGAACACCTTGGATTCACACAGACACTTTGGAGAACACGGGTTGGCCCAAGCTGTTACTTCTCCTTCCACTCAGCAGATTATGAAAAACCAGAATGCACTGTGCTAACAAGACATTTCCATGCAGTGCCCTGATGTGCTTTCAACTGCAGAAAAACGCAAGTCATCAGAGAAAAGAGAAGCTGTTCCTCAGTTGTTGGCTTTGGCAGTATGTGGGAAACAGCTATTTACATAGTAATATAATGTGTTTAATTGAATTTTAAGAAATGTGATTTAGACTTATGAGTGTCAATGAATAAATTGCTATGAAGATAATTATAGTGTAGTGTTTTTACTGATGCACTTTCCAGAGTGTCCATGAAACACACAGGCTTCTTTAAACTGGGGAACTAGTCTTGATTAATAAAGTCTCTACACATTTCCAGGGAATTATTTTGGGCTTGGAAAGATGCATAGGAATTATGTGGCAAAAACTGATGTTCACACTGTACAACGTATTTGCTAATCTGTTTCTGAAGCCTGATCATTTACATTGGTTTCAGGATGTGGGCACTGAATGCGTTCAGTGTGTCTTTGGAAGATTGCTGGTGTGAGCTATGGGGATTGCTGGTGTAAGCTGTTTCTGTCACCTACTGCTCTGCTCTGTGGTCTCTCCTTGAGGACTGGGGACAGTCAGGTAGAATAATTCTGGTCACTCTGATGGAAGATGATGTTATATAGCCCTTATGCAGTGTATAGTTATGTGATACTTACAAGGTACTTCCTATCTTGAAGGAAAGGAATAATCTGTCTTTTAGAGCCTTTTGGTTAGGAACAGTATGGTATGAAATATGACAAGTATGGGTGCTGTTTTTAGTGTAAGTAGTACCTGCTTTCTTAGGGCATAAGAGATTTTGATTTAGATTACATATTTTGCATTACCTTTGTTTTTAAAAGTAGTTTAGCTAACATCAGGATTTGCTTCATCATCTGTTCTTGCAAAGAGGCAGTGCTGCAGAAAGTTACCCAAGGATAGGGTATTTAATTTTGTTTTGGCATGAAATGGAATTTTATGGGAGAAAAAACAAAACTGCTGATCTGTAATTTCTCCACTTGTAATCTTCCATTTTCCTAATTTTTTTACACTTGAGAATAAAGGTGAAAATGAAGATCATGTAGTTCCATGTCACATGTCCTGGCTGTTTAGATATGTGATTAATTTATTTATAGAAATATTTTTAGCTGTAAACCAGAGCAGTAGCATTCTTGCTATTCTAAGTTATTTTGGGAGTGTTGTGTCAAATATTACTGTATGTAAAACTATATTCAACCCTGCTATAAGCCCCTTGTGCCTTGTCAGGAGTAGTCCCTGGGGTCTGTGTATGAGAACAGTAATTAATTTCCTAGTTTACTTTTCTGATAAGTGTGTAAATAAAAAATGCTGTAATTCATTTACATAGACAAGCGTGATTAGAGATCTGTCCTTCTCAGTGTAACTGTGCTTTTGAGGGTTTACTTGAGTTATTTCATTGAGATGAATTTTTTTATGATGGCTCTTTAATGTAGGTTGAAGAGTCAGTAATTTCTATGTTGGACATGGATGTGGCAAATTTTTTGGCGTCTTGCACATTTTGCGTTATTCTTCTGTACTTCTGTATTTCTGCAATACAGGGACATGATTTGTTTTTTGGTCAGAGCTACTGGTGAGAAGTAGTACATAGAGTTTTGTTGGCCCTGCATTCCAGTCACCCCTTTTTTTTTTTTTTTAAGTCATTTAGCACTAACTGCTAAAGCTTAACTAATTAACTAAAGAGATACCAAGAAAATTGTCCATTTCTTTTATAAAGATAATTTGACAGCTTGAGAATAAGTACTGAAATGCTTTCTTCATATTTTAGGAAGATCTTAAGTACATCTTAATAAGCTTTTCTTTAGTAAAATCATTATAATCCTGGAAAATTGGTGTAGTGATGTGCTGTGGTCATTCATAGGCAATGTGAAAAGACAGTTTTATTTATTCTCTTCCGTACTGTCTCATAGAATTTCCATGCCAGACATTAAAGAACACAGGTGATTTGGGCATCTTCAAAATAGGCTTTTGGATGGAAAGTGAAAGACTCTTGGTGTTTGACTGCCTTTTTGACAAATCTGTAGCTATTTTGGAGGTAGCTCATTAATTCTTCACCGTGTTAGTTCCTAATTTACAATAATGAAATAGCACTCTTCTTTCTAAGGAGGAATTTACACATGGCCTGATCACTTGGCTTTGTTAACACGCTGCAAATCATCCCTTGTAGTTAATGGGTTACTTTCAGGCCTGAGTTTCTGGGTGTGCACTCATTCGTAATTGTTACATATGTGAAGTCACTGAGACTTTGCTTTGTTACTGTGGCTCAAGTAGCATTTATGCCCCAGCTTTGAAATTTCAGTTAAAATATGAGAAAGGAAGGGGGGGGAAAAAGAGATGTGCTAGTACTTGACTTGTCTAGCAGTGATAATTTTCATGTTATATGTTGGAAATTTTTGTCATCTTGTTGATTTAAAAAAAAAAACCTTCAGGCACCGCAAACGAGTAGAGATAAATTACTCGCTTTTTATTGAAATTTTTACATTTCTTATTTATCCAGTCTGATGGCCTCTACTGCTTACCTTAATTTTTATAAACAGTAATGTCTATAACATATTTCCTTCACGTATGAAGAAAGCAGAAGTGTTTATAATAAATCTTAGTGTGGTATGTGTGCTATCATTTCCTTCATTTGACCTTGGTGGAGCAGGCTGATGGGGCAGTGAAAAGTATGATATGAAAAATGAGTGAACAGAGTGAGGTGAGCAGTGAATCAGTCTTGTGTGTGATTAGCTGTGAAAATCTCACAAACATGACTCTGAGTCACTTTTCTTCTTTCTTCCTCGCCTGTTTCCTCTCAAAGGTGTTTCTTTTCTGTGTCTATTAGTCATTTAGAAGTTAACTAACAGAACAGAGGCTCTGTTTTAATACTAGTTGTGGGTTAGTGGTTTTAGGTGATGAGGACATTGGGAAGTGCAGCATGTCTGAGGATTGACTATGGAAAAATCACGGTCCATTTAAATTTGTATAGATCTGTTGCTAAACAGTAGTAGTAGTCATTGCATCTTGTTAAGGGATGTGAATGTGACACTGATTTCAACCTGGCACTGTAAATCTGCAATTATAACTGTAGATTCAGTGACTCATCATTGAGATCTTATTTGGCCATGTCAAATACTGTAAAAACAGAAGTCCATTACAATTAAATAAATCTTATTTGATGTATGCATATAGGCTATGCAAGTCTTCGACTTGCTAGAATACATTTTCAGTTTGTTTTATTCATGTTGTTTTTTCTGGGTGGTGTGTTTAAAATCCAGCTGTGTGAGTGGTCATTATTGGTTTTCTACACTAAAGCAAAGATGAATTTAAATTTGGGAGTCATCTTGTCCATGCAGAAATTGTAAGCCTCCAAAGAGGGCTTACAAAGCTTGTCTATGTTGAATAGTGTACAGTCTCTGTTTATTGCACTGAATATTGCAGCAGTTTCAAACTGATACCATGATTTGTGAGAGACTTAGGAATTTTTCCTTGTGTAAAGCCATGTGACATTGTTTTTGTATATGTAGATGAATTCTCATCAAATTTTGGTTTTGTATGAAATTTGAAAAATTAATGCTTTATTTCCAGGTTTGCCATTGGACTTAGGTCACTTTTGTACCTTTTTGTATTAACATGACAAGATCCTTTGCTTAGCTGGTGCTGGGGCAGTTCCTTTTTGTGTGGGGATTGTCAGCTCTAACTCAGCCCTAAGGAATCTCTCTCCAGCACACAACCGTAGATGGTGTTCATGGCTGCTCCAGATGAGGGGACCACCATGCTTGTCTTTATGCTTGTCTTCGACTGTCCTGGAGCAGGTATTGGAGACCCTCTGAGTGAATGCTTGCTGAGAAGTGCTTTCTTCTGTCTGACTGCCAGCTTGGAGCTGGGATTCCTGAAGGATCTCAGGAATCTCAGCTGCTTCCTTCTGGAGATGTGGTAGTAGGGCTTTGATTCACTTGATTTGATGACAAGTGTGCCTGTTACTCCAAGTGTTGTATGTGTGCGTGTGGGATAATTTTTCTTTCCAGTCATTTCACTGTCTACATGAATTTTATTACTGAAACTTAGAAATTATCTCCCATTCGAAAATTAATACCAGCTTAGAACAAATGGATCCTCTGGACCCATCTCTGTCCTGGATTCTGTGTGGTTACAAACACTGGCATGTTCACCAGGCTGCACGGGAGTGCTCCCCCTTGCCTGGTGCTAGCACAGGGGAAGGTGCCAGTGTCATTCAGGTGTGTGTTATCCCCTTGAAGGAGCTGGTTACACACTGAACCACCAAAAGTACTTCTGACAATGTAAGGTGTGTTTTGGACTTTCGGGTGTGGTGAGGCTAAGAGCACCTTTCTTTCCATGTATTTTGGAAATTTTTTAAAGATGGGGATCCATACCCAAACAAAATCTGGTTTTACTCTTAGGTGTAATGCCCTTTGTACAAAAGCACTGTGTCAAACCATAAAGGAGATTATGATTTTATGAAGGGCCTTATAAGCTGTAAATAATAACTGACTTGATTTTATAACAGGTAGTGACTGTTGAATCCAAGTAGTGAAAGGGAATATTCTAGTTTCCTGATATCTTTATATCAGAATCGTGTAACTTCAAAAAAGAAGTTATGTGGTCTTGTTAGCTTGATTGCTCTGAAAGAGATGTGGTTATATCCAGGAATATATCTCTTGAATGTCCTAAAAATGGAGGAGTTGGTAATGGAGCTCTTTACCATTGATGTTGCTGAATACATGGGGATGATCTGAAGAGCTGAGGTTTCTTTCATGCTGGTAGCTGTTCCTCTATATAACATCTTCCTTGTTTGAGTATTAATGTATGTGGTTTTTCCTATTGCAAAACAACTTTTTTTTAGTTTGTGTTTATGCACAGTGAACATGAATACATTTTTTATATTAGCTTGAATTTCAGCCTGATGTATCACCTCATTAGCAGCTCCTGTTTTAGAAAATATTGAAAGACCTGTCTTGGGGGGCACAGGAATTCATTTTTCAGCCATTAACCTGCATTATTAGCAGTCTCAAACAGGTCTATAAGTGAAGTTGTTTATAAATTATACTTTGATTGAAATAGAACACTTTTCAATCTTTTGGCACAACTCAAGTGTAGTAGTGGATATCATTTGTTATTTTCTGGTAACTCAGGTAGGTGGAAATATATTTGAAGAAGACAGGGTATTTTCACTGAGGTCCTATACTGAAAATAAAGCCCTTTTCCTTCCCTTCTCATCTTTCCATCTTTCTTTCCACCTTCCCAGCCCTCTTCCACCTAAAATCCCACCTGTCCCTTGCGAAGGCTTTTTTGGCATCTCTGCTAATGAGCTGATGCTGTCAAATTCATCCTTTTTTTTTTTAACAGAATCTGAATCTCTTCTCCTGAGGTGAAATATAAGGGCTTTCAGACTGTATTCTTCTTGTAAAATATAACCTAGATCCTTTATGATGAAATAGGCACTTTAGAGGCACCTGGGCTTATCTTTCAGTTTTTCTGCTCAGCTCTGTTATGCACAAAGGTCTTTTTCTAGGTGACATATCATGTTGTATTCCAAAGTACACTTTCTTTTAATTTACAACTTAATTTTCAACCTAATTCAGAAGATTGATACTATAATGCTATTTGCAGAAGTATTGAAATGTCAGTAAGTTTTATTGTAGTAATAAAGAGAATTCCATATATCATGCACTCTATAGGGATCCTTGCTTTTTGCATAGATCTTCATAGCAACAACCAGTGGCTAAATGCTGGCAATCATTAATTTTTAAAGAAGACATGGTTATGATGAGTTGAGAAATTAAGACCATGGAGAAGAATGAACTTTAATTTTTGACACTTTTTGTTAGAGGCTAAGAGGAGACAGAAGTAGATTGCAGGGAGGGCAGAGGGGAGAAGGAAGAAAAAAATTGCCCAAATCCCAGGTTCCTAATACTTAAATGCTGTCTGCTCGTAAAAGATTTCAGTCAGAGAGAGGCCATCTTCGAGCTTCTCTTAACAAATGGATATCAGTGGTCCATGAAATAATCAATGTCGATAATCCATCCTAGGGTCTGCCAATATGTTAATGGCTCTGCCGCATCGTTATTGCTACAAGGCCATAAATCATCTCTGTACCAGAATGCTTAGCAGTCGAGGACTCAAACCCCTAGCCTGGAATAAAATGCTGTCTCTTAACAATTAATGTCTAAACATTTTGCAGCTTTGTGCCTTGATTGTTTTCAGATGCTAAAAATGTAAGTAGGACAGATTGTAAATCAATAAAACAATAAGACAAAGTGTTTTAATAATAGAAAGGCTTGAAGTAAATCATAGTTCTGTGTTTATTATTGCTTCAGAGGTTAGAAATAAATAGTACCAACTGGTAAAGGTTTAGTTAACAAGGAAAAATAAGCCTGATATTGACATTTTGGGCATACATTACATTTTCACTCCATAAGGTGAGGGAGGTGGGGGTTAGCTTTATTATTTTCATTTTTAATATGTGAGAATAGGAGCTAAGACATGTTTGTATTTTTGAATTGTCATCCAATAGAAAGGTGATTTTTTTCTGATCTGTTCAGTAATACATTAGTGATGTGGCTCTGCATCTGGAGGACACCAGCACACAGTCACTGGTACAAATGGCTGTGCTGAACTGTTGGCAGTCACAAGGAGGTCTTAGTTAGAAAATGGAGTTGAATCTAACTGCTCTAACTTATGTTAGTTTATGTCAGTTTGGTTTGCTATTAAAGGCAACCTAAAATGTGCTGATAAGTCATTAGCTCTGTGTCGTACAGTCACAGCTTAGTTATGTGCTGGGCTGAGCTTGGGGAGGTGGGTGACCCACAAACAACAGTGAGTGTGAGCATTTCTGTGCACAGGCTGCCCAGGTCTCTCCTGCTCTAGCTGCGTGTTGAGACAAGGAATTATGGCCTTTCTAGTCCAAGCATTAATACTGTTTATTTGCTCGTTTTTAAGTATTGAAAGTAAAACTCAATGTACAGTTGTTTAACTACAAATGTATTAATTATCATAAGTATGCTGAGTTTATCTAGTGTAACATTAATGACTATCCATCAGGTGGTGAGCTGTTTTCAGTTTCAGGTAAAACTGGTATTTATAAATAAGCACTTAATGAGCTGAATATAGTTTTTCAGTGTTGATCTGTTCAGGCGCCAGCATCTCATTTCACACAGTGCAGATTTAGTTCCTTGTGTGCAGTTAACAGTGTATCTTCACATGAGATAAGATTGACTAAAGAAAGATGTATTTATTTTGAGTATTAAGAGAACCCTTTTCAACCTCATTTTGATGCCTATATGCCAGGAATGGGATTTTGGCTGAAGTAAATTTTTCAAAGTTAGTGTTTTTTATGGTAACACTGATCCAACCAATGCAATGGGTTGAATTTACACAACATTTTCTTCAGGCTGGGTCAGAGCTAGTTTGTTACTTTAAAAGCAAACACACCCCCCCACTTCCCCAACTTTGTTTAGGTGAATGCAAGGAAGAAGACTAATAACAGTGGAAATGACAAGTGAGCTCATGGATTTCTTTCTTTCAAGAGCACTGATTTGCCTAGAATTAAGCAATTTGATATGGTCATAGTTTATTTTGGTGCTCAGGATGTAAGGGCAGGAAGGAGCCAGAGAAACAGTGGCTCAGTATAGACAAAAAGACAATTAAAACTGATCTGTCTCTTACCGAAGTGGCAACATCAGCCAGGATGGAAGTAATTTATTCAAAAAATTGTCCAAATGCATAAACTGCATTGATGTATGGTATGGTGGTGGGACAGTGGAAAATGTGATAGTTGTTTCCGTTGTGTGAATTACTCAGGCAGGATGCCTTTGTGAAGTAAGGGGGTTTGTTTAATGTTCTGACAACAATTTAGATCCTGTTATGGTTATTGCAGTGTAATGCAGTAGTAAAAATTGAACATGACACACCAGCAATTTATTATTTGTGTGTTTTTTAACCTTGAGTATCAGATTGTTTGTCCAAGCATATCCTTTGATTTGCTATGAAATTTATTGTTGATAAAAACAATCAGATTTCCATTAGAAGCAAAAAAATTCATTTTTTTCCCCCATGAACCATAGATTTAGAAAAAAATCAAGCTCGGCTGCAGGACTTATGACAGGTAGGCTTATGACATTATATGGTAATTCAGCATGAAAGAATAATTGTGACACTCTACTTGGTGCTGGAGTATAATCGTGCTGTGAGGTTCAATTCACTGAAAGGCCAAATTATCTTCAACTGCATTAGTCTGACAACCTATAATGCTTTGCAGAGGCAATTTGTAGATGTTTCACAGAATGCCAGCAAACATGGCTTACCATTATGTTCCCCATTAACAAATTTGTGTAGAAGGAAAAAAGGCAACTTTTCCATTTTCTTAACTGTTTTTGAGCTCTGGCATACAATAAATGTGTACTGGGTAATAATAGTGTATAGTTTGCTATTTGGTGCTGGTTTTTAAACCTACAAAGGACATTACAGTATAGATTAATTTTTGAAGGATGCTTTTCCAGAAAAATTTGTATTTCTTTTACATTTGAACAGCAATGTCTAACCTTCTTTTGAAAGAATAACATGGAATCCAAATGAAGGTAAAAAACATGGCATATTTTTGCTATAAACAGTAAGCAGTAGAGAACAACTTGGAAATGTTGCGATGTTGCAGCTTAGAGAGACTTGGAGTGTGTATGTGTTCTTTCTTTCCTGATCAAATGGGAGCTGTGGCTGTGAGAAAATGGCATGGCCTTGGCTCTCTTGTGTGCACATCATCCATCTCTGCCATCCTGAATTTCTGAGCAGCTGTAGAAGGGTCTCTTTTGTTTGGAAGTTTTGCTTCCTTTTGAGTCATTGTATTTCCGAACTTCTCATTGAAGCTGCTTTCAGGTTGAGTGCTACTCTACTACCCAAGAGTGGAGTTCAGTGCTTGCTCAAGGTTCAGAATTTTGTGATCCTCATCAGGATTTTATACCACTGCAAAAGTGGATTATCCCTTTCAAGGTAGAACTGATGGAAGATGTATATGCCTCAAGGTTTATATTGAGTAGTTTTTTTAGTTGCTTACAGTTTGTCATCCATGTCTTGCAGTAGGAAGGATTCCCAAACATGAGCTGTGCAGGTGTATTGATGAGTCTGCAGTGTGAGGGGGTGGAACACTGACCTATTCGGCTGCTTTAGTGGAAAATGGTCAACGGTCACTCTGTAACTCAAAGACCAATATGAATGCAATGCTGTCATTTCTGTCCATTTCCCTCAAATATAATTTAAGGAATAGCCTCAGCAGAGCTATCTTAAAAACTATGTGAAGAAGCTGATATGAATCTGCTTTTGGTTAAACTCTGTGTTGTTGCTCTCTTTCCTATTTGCCCTCTTAAGAGTAGCTATTGCAATGTCCTTGAGGTGTTCCTCAAATATTTTAATAATTTAAAGGAGCTGGTTTGTTTTCATTATTGGTTTGCTGGCTTTTTTATTTTGGTGGCACAATGAGGACTGGAAAAAGAAGCTGTTTCTGCAGAAGAGTATCTAAGTGATGTTTAAACTGAGAGGAAATAGAAGAGTTAAATTGGTACATCGTATCACTGAAGTTAACCTTATTGTAAAATACCAGCTGACTGCACAAGTCCTGGAGAAATATTTACTCAAGTCTAAAAATTGATTTTCACCCTCTATCATCCTCATAGTAAAATGCAACTATGTGTCTGCCTCCATTACCTGGAGATGATTCTGGGAACTAATTCTGCAATATTTATACTTGCAGATTGAGTTTCAGGACTGCTCATAATTAAGCTACTGGACGAGTTTAGTTATTGAACTCAATGCTGACAAAATCATGTGTCTCATATTGCTTATAAAATCTGCTGGATGCTGTTCTCCTTAGCATTTTCTGTGAAGGAATTAATCCAGGAAGGCAACTGAAAAAATTGACAGGTCTTTGATTTTGATTTTGAAACATTGTCAGACAATTTTGTGTTTCGGAGTTTCCAAGAAGGTGACACACTCTTTTCCTCTTGCTTGTAGTTAATAGCAAAGAGCGTTCAGCACCACAATACCCAAAGGGAAGTGTTTGAGTGACTGCACAGGGAATGTGGATTGTTATCATTCCAGTCACAGGGCACTGCATGAAATCACAGGCTCTGTGCTCTTCAGTACTGCCACTTGAACATAGCAGCCACTGTTCCTCCTACACTGCTTTTATGGTACATGTTATAACATTTTATTTAGTTGTGGTTCCCATGGTATGTGAGGTTTTGGATTTTTTTAAGTACTAAGCTCTAAGTCTTTTGTTCAGGCAGGGGAAGAAGTCAGGAGAATTTTAAAAAATATGTTTTATTAGAAAGTTTTTCACAGAACAGTGAGGCTTGATATAAATATGTGTCAGTATGTTGGGTCCTTAGATGTTTAGAAAAGACAGTCTGTTAAAAGAGGAGGAATTGGTCCTGAATGAAAGAAAGTTGCTTTTAATTTTTATGAGAAAGGCTTGAAGGAAAGGATGGAACATCAGGTAAGAGGGGCATTGCATAATTTTATAATAGGAAAAGGCTTTTACATAGGAAAAAATATCATGTAACATTATTTTGCAGACTATAGAGTCCCAGTTGTATAGTTAGGGACATGCTGCAGCATTAATGTTTACGCATAATGCTTTGCAAGTAATTTAGACTGAACTGCCACTGACTTACTTAACATTTATAGGTCAGCCACCTGCAGAAAGGGCATGTAGGTAGATTATTGTTGACTTTATGGTTATGGAAGGTACCTAATCAGTGAGCATGCTGGGAAATAACTTGTTATGCCTGGATAACTCGAACACCAGGCCCTACAATTTCTTATGGGCATGAGGCAACACAGTAATTTCTCATGACCAAGGCCCCTGCTGAGGGGGGAGGTGGCATGTGGTGGGGATAACAGGTTTAAAAAGGGGAGGAGGAGGGGTGACTGCAAGATTTCAGAAGTAAAGTACAAGTGCAAAATCAAATAATTTAATCTTCCTTTGCCAAACATACCATAGCATTTGCAGTGGAGTTGTTGACTCAAGAAGCAAATGTACTAATTGTGTATTGGGAGAACAGAGCATTCACCTTGTGGCTGCTGCATGCTTCTGAGTTACTCACTAGAGCCTTGTGAGATACTGGTTCTTGCTGCTACTGACAGAAATATGTTTTTTGCCTTGATCATGAAACACAGAATCACTCTGGCTTTAAAAAATATTTGTAACAAAGTATTTGAAGACTAATTGTTTTCTTCTTGGCTCCTGCTTTTTTCCTCTGTTATTTGTCTCCACACAGGTACATGTACTCCCTTGTGTGCCAATTGACAACTTTAAAAGGTAAAAGTTCACAGTAAAAGTCATAGACTAGAATGCATAATGAATCAATTTGCTTAATTTGGTTTGGGCCCTTGGGTTGTAGTGCAGACATCACTGCTAGTATTCATGTAGCTATCTTGATTCTGATGTTCCTCCTATCAGAGCTGGAGAGAATTGAGCTGCTTTGTTTACTTAAGAACAGGGCCCCCAGTTGAAGTCTAGAGCATCCAAATGCATCTGTCCACTTTAGTCCTGTGTGCTGGGCCTGGGGATTCATCTCTCCCAGATGTGAATATCCAGAAACCTTCAGTTACTGTTCATCATTAATTACAGCTTTTTTCACCTTGACTGTTTTCTACTTTTCAGATCTGCATGTTTGCTCATGTATTACCTGTAAATAAACACAGCACACACACAGAGTAAACTTGAACATATCTTAAAGCTTTTGCATTTATTATATTTGAAAGCATGAAAAATTCATCTTTCCTTCTCTTTAGCTCTGTTCACACATAGTAATTTTTGCATACAGCTGTACATATGTGTGCTAATATATGTAGTATATTCTTTTATAGAAAAAAATGCTTTATCAGCATAACAGTAGAGGGAAAATATTAAAAAGGATTGCAGTGAATTATTTACATATCAAAGAGTGCTAAACTGTAGGAGATATACTTTTCACAGTTAGTTTCTTTCATGTTTATACTGTATTGGCTTTGAAAAAGATACTTGGATGAGTAGTGTAAAGCACTATAATTTAATGAGATTTTTTTCAAAACTCACATTTTCTAGCTGATGGTGTCACATTATCAAAAACCTTGTGAATATTTTAATGAACAAATTTGTTTTCTGGAATTTCAGAATCTTATTTTTTCTGTGGAGAGAAAATATGCTTAGGGTGCTAATGCTTGGCATACTCTATCCTTAGAGTCCTCTAACAATGAAATGCAAGTGTATGACATTTCATGTGTCAAAATGTAAAAAGTAAAAATAAGGGGGTTGGTCAGACATAAAATGACTGACAAGCAAGAGAGAGGATTGCTGTAGGATTGCTGATCGTGGAAGATGACCACAACTATATGGTTAATGAGCAATACCTTACTGGATAAAGTTGTGGAAAGACCACTGAGACTCCTCTTAAGACTCCAATGTTTTGGACTAATTTAATCAGCAAGTGCTCTGAATTACAATTCTGAAATTAATTATATTCTCCAGCAGAATTTTTAGGTGCTTTTTTGCCAAGAAGAAACTAGGATATCTTAAGCACTGATAAAAGCCTTCCAGTTGGGAGCCAAGTCTCAAGAAAATGTTTTTGTCATTGTGTAATACCTATCAAAAGCTGTTTTGACTTTCTTGTGAGTTTTACTTCTGGGTGGCTTCCTCTACTTGACATATTTTACTTAAAGGATTGAGTTACAAAGGAGTTGTTTAGATTTTTGACTTAAATAATCAAGACCTTAGAATATTAAGGAGGTAATTTGAATTTCTTAATATTTTAAACGTCATTCATTAAGAAAGAAAAGTAAAGCAGATTAATTTAGAACTCTTGTTTTGGTTTGTTTTGGTATTGTTGAGTGTGGGTAGGCCAAGTTGTGTTTCTGTACTAATTTTCAATCTACTCTGATGGGATTTGCACATTACAAGCTAACATTCTTACCACAGAGTACATTGGTACTTCTGTTGATGGCCTTTCCAAGTACCTCTGTGTACATGTACAGGAGCAGGATGCTGTAGTCTTGGGAGTAAGAATGCTATTTGAGTGGGAGATCTGTATAGAAATTGGAAGTATGAGGTCGGTCATTGCCAAAACACACGCTACATGTTTTTAGCGATTTTATTTAGAATATTTGAAAACTGGTAAGGTAAGCCCTAAAGACCACACTTGTTCAAGTTGTTGGCTAGTGCTTTTTAGCCAAGACTAAATCCATGTGATTAATCTGGTCAACTGGGATACCCAAAGGCATGGTGTCTACCTTTTTTGTTTGTTTTGTTTTTAATTTCTGGTTTTGATTTCTGTCTTAAATACAAATTAAAAGTTTTTTGCTGGTTTTTGGCTTTCCTTTTTGGTCAGATACAGGGTTGATTTGTGGCTTGGCTGAGAGGTGAAACAAAAACTAAGCCTAAAATACTGACCTCTGTTCACGTTAATCTATATTTTTAACTTTTTATTTCTGAGGGAATGATTTATTTACAGTGACAGCTTGTTGCTTGTGGTAGCTGCTGCCAGCTTCTGAAGTAATCTTGATAACGTCAAATTGTGAAGGGAAGCTATATGCTTTCCCTTGAATGACTTGCTATAAATCATGTTCATAGCTGGTGTGTATAAGGATGCTTGGGTTGATACTGATAGAAATACAAATCAAATATAACAGATCCTAACCCAGTTCAGAGCCAGAGATTCTGGATTATGTCTATTGGGTTCATATTTTTAAAGGAAATGAATCAGGCACCCCTGCTTTTATATCAAAGCTTTAAACTTGGGGATGATATGCCAACTTAAAGGCTAAAAAAGAAGGAAGAGAATATGCAGAAAAGAGTTGATACTGAATGACAGGCAAATTTTGAACATTCAGTGAAAAAAACCTCATATGTAATGGACAAAGCCCCCTCAAGGGTTCATTGACAGTCACACAAATTGATGGCCAAGAAGTGAGCTCAAAGTCACCAACACAACTTTGGATTATGGCTCCCATGGAGAAAAATGTAAGTGTAGAATAAAAATTGTGCCAGTGTTCTCATCTGGCTGTCGCAGCTTTCGTATCCACAGCTAATACTAAAATTAGTTATGTTGGTTTTGGTTTTGTGAGGTGTAAATTTGTTTGATTTATGGGCTTCCTGAAGAGGGAAAACCAGAGAGGAAGACTTGAAGAGCAAATAATCCTTAGCTGTGTAGCAAGACAACAGTTGTGTCACATTAGCTAAACCCATCTCAGCATTTTATTTGCAGGAGTGGCACTTAACAGTGTGATCTCTTCAGTGACAGCCAAAGTGAAGGCCACCAAGTGTCATGTGCCTCATGAGGAATTCATATTTGGAACCTCCTTTTACCCCACTTCCTTTAAGATCAAGCTGTTCTTGTGCCTTCAACTTACGGTATGGAAACAAGATGTTCTATTCTGTGGATACATGTAATTAATTTTAACAAAGTTGGCTGTTTCAGAAACGTTCAGGAAAATTATGCTTTACTAGCTGGACTTAAAAGTACACAATTTTCAAGTGGGTCCATTGAAAAGGAGAAGCTGCCATCACAGTTCACAGCTTATGTGTTTATTAACACTGCCAACTGGGAAAAAGGGCTTGGTGCTAACCCTTTGTGGCAGGTCATAGTTAGCTCTGCCTAACCAAAAAATACAGAATTCCTTTTTGTGCTTTGTGTATCTCCCGTTCAGCTGGCATAAATTGGACTTTGTGTGCTTTTTTCTTTAAAAGCTATCAACATCACAGACCAGAGTCAAGCACGTGCTCACCTTTTTCCTCATGCCCTATTTCTGTCTTTTTCTCCAGCTCTTCCATCCCTTTTCTGCCACATGCTTGCAACTGTGTCCAGATATGTCATAATGTGGTATTTTTTCAAGTGTGATCCACAATCAGCTCATTAGAAACAGATGCAAATTAGTACAGAATAATTTTGCAATTTTTGGGGGGCAAGGGGGTAAAATTAATGAACAAATCCTTTTTTTATTTGAAGACAAATAATAATGTTACGTTTTGTCAGAGGTAGTGTTAATTGGTAATTAATACCACAGCATTTATATCTCGCGATAACTAGGAAAAATAAAATTACTTTCTGTCTACAAGGTAAAACTTAAATGGTACTGGCACTGACAAACTGTGAAAGGAAGGGACAACTCCCTTGTGAGAAGATGAGTTTATTATACAGATAAGATTTCCATAATAAGGGATAGTGATTATGAGGAAAGGCTGAAACTCCATTAACTGAAACAAATTACTGTGACAAAGCCAGAGGGAGCGCTTTGCCAAAGTTACAACTCCTTTCATAATATTCCAATGTCTGTTGGTGTGCAGTTAGCAGCATCTGGACCTGCGGGTGAGATGTCTGGCTCCACCACTGACAGCTGCAGTTCCATACAGGAGAGGAGTCCCTTTACCTGGGTGTCTGGAGGATGGGCCTTGCTAATGTATCAGTGGGGCATTTTGTATGTTCCCTGTAGAAGGAAGTGGCCCCTCTAATGCCTCTGTTTTTCTGTTAAGTTAATTGTCAGAGAAATGTATGAGATGGATATACTCCAAGGAAACGTGGTGAACTTTGAATTTATCTGGCCATCACAATATGGTATTCTGACAAAGATTTATATTTTTTGCTTTGGCTAAAAAGAAAGGCCAAAGAAGACTGATTTCATTTCTTGGTGTACCATTTGGTGTGTGCACCTCTTTCCAGAAATGACTCACATATTTGCATGTATGAACGCAGACAAAACTATGGTAGTTGTTCTTTGATTGCTCTCTCTGTGTGTATACATGTTCAATACATTTACAAGGTGCTCATGGCTTTCCAACTTTGTATTATTTGTGTAAAATATGGCAGAGGGACTTATTTAAATATAAACCTTGTCATCTTTCTACTAATTTTTGTGTAAAAAATAACACTGTAGTTAAGGATTTTATGTAAAAACTGTTAGAGATTGCAGTTACAGCTCTGGTAAGAACAGCAGGCAAGACTATAATCTTTAATTTATGTTGTGCTTTGGACATTTTTCAGAAACTATTTACCCATTACCTCTTAGGTCAGTGGCCTAATAATGCAACAAAGCACTTTTTGAAATTGCAGATAATTTTCAGTGCTCAGATCTCTATGTAGTATTGATGGGGAGGAAAGCTGATTAGGATCTTGGGAATTGTGCTTGATGGGAACAATCTGGAAGGAGTGAAAAATTATTAAACACACACAGCGGGAGTTGTAGGATTTACCATTGTCGTGCAGTGCTATTAATTCTCATTGCATCGTACAGCAGCTTGATTGCACACTGTGAATACTGTTTATTGGAGAACGGGTACAATTTTGCTGCAGTTGTTGTAATGTAATACTAAATGCTAATTAGACTTCTAACAATAATTAGAACCTCTTGCTAGACTTAGAAATAGGAACACTCAGTTGAATTTACAGAAACAAAGACCTTTAAGCTATGCCAGGAACAGTATCTGTAGCAGCAGTACCAACTTTGTAAAGTTGTGGGGGTTTTTGTTTGTGTGTGGGTTTTTAGTTAGAATTTTTTTCCTTTCCCTGCTTTATATATTTAATTTACAGGATTGCAAATGTATTTTAATGGTGAATATTATTATCTCATTATGTTCTCAATAAGGTTGTTTTCTTAATGAAAAGGTTGAAAAAAAGAGTAAATATTAGAAGGACAACTGCAGGTAAATTTGTAATGAAAACCTGGGAAGACAGGTTAGAATGGCTGGTATTACCAAGTATAATGTACTATTTCTTTAAATTATTTTGCAATTTGAAAGGGAAATAACAAAACCTAAATTCATAAAAAGCTACTTTTTTAAGCTTCCCCCCATAAAGTCCAATAAGTTTTTTTCCTCAGTGGAACTTTAAAGCTGTATGCAACTATTTTCAAATGTGACAATAAAGATGAGCTATAGTTCTGAACAATTTAGCTCTTTGCAATGTAAACTTTCTCTGCATTTTGGAGGTAAATATAATTTTTATTTTATTTCCAATGGGTATGTTGTTGGAAACAGTAATGTATCAGGACGCTAACAAATTCAATTGCCAGGGAAAGTACATGGCAGACACATTTTGATCATGTTTGCTGATAATTTTGTTGTTACTAGATATCCATATATTTGCAAGGGTAAATGTACAGAAGATAAAGGCCTTTAATGTGTATCGCTGCTTAAAGACAAAAGTCTATTTTCCATTTAAACCACAGGTTTATGTGGATATGTTGAGAAGATACTGAGCTCAGGTTCCTGTTTTGAAAACCTTTTTTGTAGTAAGGAATATAGAACTTTAAATTCTTGTTCAAAACTTGCTTTTAAAGGACTAATGCAGATATGGTGAGTTTTAGCAGTTTTTTCAGCCTTTTCTGGATAGGAAAATAAGCAGCCTTTGGAAAAACACTGATAATGGTTTCAGCATCAAAATACTGAAGAATCTTAAATACAGAGCTGCTGGTGTGACCCAATGCTCAGCCATATCATAAGCAGGTTGTTATGCAGTACAGGGGCTTTTTGTTGTATTGAGCATTTTTGCTACATTTGTGGCATTTGTTATGCTTCCTCGTGTTCATTGTTTAACATTTAATCAAAATATGTACCCAAAAATAGTCACAGCCTGCTCATGTTATTTTAGTGATTCCTCTGGAGTAACTTTGTGGCGCACCTTGTCAAAGTTTGGGTTTTTTTAACAAAGTTTAACAAATAAAATGAAGCTTCCTAGAACTTTTCAAGGATGACAAGAACGCTCAAAAGCAAACCTGTGGTTTAATATTTTCAGTGACATGCCTTTGGCATTTGCACACTCCTTTGGAATTTATGGGTACATTTTCATGCTGCAATTTCCCCTTAACTCCAAGCCATGTGTGAGCATTGCACAGTGGAAGTTTAGATGCGTGTTTTCTTTTCACTAAAAACAAAAAATCCAATCTAAGACTTATCATTCATTGCGTTAAATAATAGTTCATCACAAATTATTCTAATGAATGCTTTGAGTTATGGATATTTACCTGTTTTGGCCTCTGCTTATGGTTACAAATTCTATCCTTCAACTTGTGACAATGTCTGTTTATAGAAATTTGAACCTTAGCTAATGAGATTTTCTTAAATGTGCCTTCTTTATGACATCTTACTATCTTTGAAGTGGCCTGTGTTTTTCTTTAAGGCTTTAGCAGTCATCTGGAAAAGATTTAACTTGAGCAAGACAGATTATTCTGTTTATTTTTCCATTAGCATTTTTCTCTGCACAAGTCAATGTCACCTGCAAAGAGAAGGTTTGTGAGATATGACACCCTGCTGATTAGCAAGTTTTACTCCCCTCAGATGCTGACCATTACCTTGCCATTATGTTCTAGGTGTGCTCGTGCTCTGGAGGCAATCGGGGTCAATCCAGCATGGCTGACACATTATATGTTTGCCTTGTAGCATGTCACATGTACAGTCTGAGACAAACTGCTGCTGTATGACCTGGTAGTCTTGGGTCAGAGTGAGAGAAATTGGTGTTGTACAAAGATCTATGTTAATACATATATTATTTATATAGGCATTAGTGAATGCTATTGTTGTCTCAGCACAAATCAAGGTCCAGGCCATGGCCTTGGGGCTTTCAGGGGCTCACTTTATCTTCTGTTGTGATTTTTTTCTTCTTTTTTTCTTCTTTTCCTACTTATGAATAATTAAAAACTTAAATTACTTGCCATGTTCAAAATTCATATGCTGGGGAAAATAGCTACATGAAAATTAATTTTCTGTTCTGTGAGACTGATGGGAAATCAATTAATCTTGATGTATTATTTTATGCAGAACAGGGTGCAGGAACCAGCAGAGAGAATGGCTACAGCTGTTCTTGTTGGTTGGGCCATATATTATTGTTGGCGGGTTTGACAGGTTCTGAAGGAAATGGCTGAAGGGTATCAGGCAGGTGAATCAACTGTAAAAATTTATTGGAGGATACAAACTGTTTCCAGGGGACTGATATAAAACTCACACTTGAGAACTGAAGTATTGAATGTTTTTGTGACTGAAGCAGCTTGTTGTCAATATTTATAGCTTTTTTCTTTGTTGTATGTCCTATTTGTTTGATTAACTAGTCAGATGTTAGTGTCTGTTTGTAATTTATTTGTTGTGCCTTCTGTAGCATTTTTGATACATAAAGATTTACCACTAGGTAAATAAAGCAGCTCATGCAATGCAATATGCTAAATAAAATGACAGAGCTGTTTACAGCGTGTTACAAGTTTTATAACTCACTGGGTATATCAGTAACTTTTGTTTACCTGTGCCACTGTTAAGCTGAAACATGTCACAGTTTATTAAGTGCTGTGGGGTAAACAGGTCTCTTTTTAAATAACTGGTGATTATAATCGATATGCACCTTAATGGTAAATCATTTCACTCTATAAAGCTCTCCGTGTAAACTTGTACATAATGCAAACATTTCCAAACTAAAATGAAATACCTTCATCCTCTTTAGAATGAGTTTTGTGTTCACCTTCCTTTCCAATGATTGTGCACTAGGACTCTTTATAAATAATAGAAGGAAGAGACACTAAAGAAGCCACTCTAACAAACTGTGTGTTAAATGTTGATCCAAGTCTGGATGTGGGGCTCCAAGGTCCTAAAGCAAAGCTGAGTCTCACAACAGCCTGTTATTGTAATTAACTGTTAGAGAAAGAGGCTGGGGCTCCCTGGCATCACTTGATGGGTTGGGAGCTGTGTGGTCTGAATTCTCCTTAAAGATCAAAGCTATTACTGGGTCAGGGAGTGTGGCCGTAGCACTGCAGAATCTGTAGAGTGGGATCTCTGTACAGCTTGTAGGCATGGGAAAGAGATTAGTTCCCACCTATCCTTATCAAAGCTTCCTCTCTGGTCCTCTGAAATAGAGGTGTATAGCAACATGCTATTAAAATGGCAGTGGAATGTGGAGACTTACAATACAGTCAAAACTAAGGATTCCTGCTGTAGAAAGGAGCAAGAGATGACAATATTACTAAAATCTGTAAAAAAATCATTGAGTGGGTCTCCTACAGGTTATTTCTTGTATTTCCTTCAAAAAGGCTACAGCAAGAAATGTGGAGGTTATGTGATGAGGGAAAAAATTTTTGATTTTGCAGGATTAATCGATAATTAATTCATTTTGTAGGGATAATATGGGCAGTGCTGAGATTATCAGTGCTGCCTCCTCTCATCTATTTTCAAATTACTGAGGTTTTTTTATCTTCAAAAGAGATTCTGTATCTTTGCCTTAATTACTCAAAGATCCTTTCTTTCCTTTTTCCCACAAGGTATGGACGTTTAAGAATTTATTATGCTCATTTAAGGATTAGGTAGTCATACACCTGACAGCGTTGAACCTGCACCAAAATTCAGTCCCCAGAATTCCTGCATCCTGGAGTCCCATGGGGTTCTACTCTCCAGGTTCTCACTGAGGTGTTCAGCCCCATAGTGAAAATCTTTGGTTTAGAACCCTATGGCGAATTTAAAGCTTTGCCATATGCTAAAGGTATGAAGGTGGTAGAAAAATTCAGAACTCTGAATAGTGTTTTCAAGATACAGTAGTTCATGATTATAGAATTACCATATATTCATGGCAATAAGGAATTTTGCAAGTAAATTATAAAAATGGTATGAAAATTGTAGATGGGTTGGGGGAAGAAGGAAAACAAAGTAAAAGGAAGTAAGAGTTGGGAGATTCTGACCCCATTCTGAAAATGTGATGAACTCTTAAGACCTAGCAAGAAGTTTTTTTTCCCCATGTTAAAGTAATGGGTGAACTAAATGAGATCCAAATTATGGGGGAAGGAAAAGAAACTTTCAAAAGTTTATGAATATTCTAAAGATTAATTTTATAGGAGTTTGGAATAAACTTAACAGTTTAACTAAGGTGAACTTTATGTGTCCTTCCTGAATTAAAAAGCTATAAAGAAAACTGAAGTTTAAAGTAATTGTTAATGAAAGCTGGCCAGCCTGACCTCCTGAAAATATGAGCATTTGTTGGTCCAATTTTCACAGATGTTAAACATTTGGTGATGTTACTTGGGGCTGCTTGAACCACATTAAAGTCCAGCCACTAGAGTGTTGAAACAGTTGGGCGCTATAATAAAATATACATAAAAAGAAATTGTGAGACATTAGGTGTTGTTTGGTGATGACATTTAGGAAATTACAATTTTTCCATACATCGTATTCACGTCTACATAAGTTGTTTAGGTATTTAAAATAAAAGTGGTATATATATCATTTGTAATTGCTACTACAGTTCTGGCAGGTGCACATAATCTAACAATATGTCAAATATGACAAATTATTGTTGAGTTACAATATAGCCTTAATAAGAGCACATCTGTTCCCACTATACAGTATAGTGGATGCCTGATTTAAAGAGTTTACTTACTGATATTGTATTGTTGTTTAAATATTTAACAGGATCTTAGACACGAATCATAAAAAATACACAGTAGTGTATAAAAATGAAGAATCTTACTTGCAGTAATGTTTTTGCTGCTGTTAAATCTATTCATCCCATCAGGAAAGGTTCCTGCAAATGCACATATCATGGGGGTGTCTATGCAGAGAAAGAGTTAAGAAACAGAAACACCTACGCTCCTGGTGTGGAATGTGGGAGCTGTTAAACAGCATATACAAGTCCTGGAGTAGTGCTTAGGCTGAAAACTGGAAATTACTACGCTTGCTTTAACCTCAAGGCAAATATGTGCATGACTTTGCTTTCCCTGCTAACGTGTCTTTATCTCAGCTCATGAGTTTTCTGGCTTTTCCCCTTCCAGTTCTCTCCCCAGTTCTGCTGCTGGGGGAGAGAGTGAGTGAGTGGCTGTGTGGGGCTTGGCTGCTGCCTGGGGTTAAACCACCACACAAATTTACTTTCCTCTCCTCTGTGTTTGCTCTCTAACACACTTGCTCCAGTGCCCTGCTTCCCATTTTACTTATAAACTCCAGTTACACAGAAGTAATGCTGCTCTTAAAGACACTCATCTTTAGAAGCCCTTTTAAAAGATACGTGGGAGAGGACAGTCAAAAGAGACATGGCCCATGATAAGGAACCTAGAGAGCCCTTTGATGAAACAGAGTTGTTTCAAAATGCCAGACTGAGTTGTTCTAGGTGTATGGGCTGTAGAGAACCATCATGTTTCTTTAGCTACTTCTAAATGTGTTTGGGTTTCTTCTTAATTTTATTTTTGCTGTCATTTTGAGATGAGACAAATCAGTGCTCTGTATTAGTGCTGTGAGCCTTGTGCTGCCTGTTCCTTGCCCTGCTTGTCCTACTGAGTGTGCCCTAAATGTTCTTTGAAAGGGAACTGCAGGCATGCCTCACGTTTGTAAGGGAAAAATATCCTCTGTGTGGTTGCTCCTTTCAGCTTTGGAGTTCAACTCAGATCTAATGTGACAAACAAGTTTGTGTTCTCAGCTCAGGCTTGCTGCACTCATTTCATAGAATCATAGAAGTGCTGAGTTGGAGGGACATGTGAGGATCATGGAATCCAGCTCCTGGTCCTGCACAGGATGCCCCAAGGATCCCCCTGTGCCTGAGAGCCTTGAACAAGGCTAACAGAAATATCTGTTCATGAAACAAGATGGAATTTGGGTTTACAAGGAAATAGTTTCTTTTGCACTTCAACACAAGTGAGAAATGGTTGGGTTATATATTTTGCCATAAAATTTCTGCAGTGTTTTTTTTGTTTGTTTGGTGTTTGGTTGTTTTTTTTTTTTTTTTTTGCTTAGTTAAAGGTAAAAGTTACTTTTGTAAGCTTTTAGTGAGTTGTTAAAAAGTGTTGACAATAAAACCATATTGGGGCATTCATAGCTGCCAGAATCAACTGGTTCTTTTAGCTATGTAATTGTCAAATCTTGAAGGGCCTAAATGACATTAGAGATATTTCCAATAATTACTTGAATTATTTTAATAAATCACTAAGGAAAAGATGGTTGTGCTTGCTAGTGCTACTGATTTACAGCTTTTCTCATTTCTTGTGAAGCAGTAGTATTTTTAAAATTCACTTCAGAAATGTGGTTGTTAATTGTTTGAAGAATATTGTCTTTTTTTTCCTAATTTTTTCCTAACATTTTCCTAATGTTGCTCCTAATTTTTTCATTGAACATAAAATACCGCGTGCCTCTCTCAGGGCACAGTAGCTCATAACTGTGCACCCTTCATGCTTTATTATACAATTTAGTTTTTAATATCTTTCATTTATTAGCAATAAAATGACTTCAGAAAAAAAATAATTTAATTAAGAGGCTAAAATCACTATTAAGATGAAAATTTTAGTTAATTGTAGTACGTTTTCTGCTTTTGTAAGATGGATATAGTTATGGTGTTACTTGGCTCAATTTTGGGATACTTAAAGGAAGCTCCTCTGTTTTTCCCAAAGTTTAACAACCTTCAGAATTCCATTTCTTGTTTGCTAACGATTTTTGGAATCACCTGTGAAAAATTTTTCATGTGAGAGATCAACTAGTACATTCAGTAACTGTTCGGTAGAATTTTTTACCAGATCATACACTCATTTGCTTATTTTTTCAGAGGTAATAATTTTTAAAATTTAGAGCAATGGTTCAGTGGCTTGATTAAATATCTGCTTTGGATGTTATTTTATACTTTTATCAGACCAGCTTCATTCTCATAGGCTTCTTTTAAGCTTTGCTTTGTGACTAGGAGGAATCAGACCTTCCTCAATCTGAAAATTAGAAAAAAAAAACATATAAAGCATGAATTTTATCAGAAAAAGTATATTAAAATTTGCTGATAACCTTGTATGGAAAATGAATAACAGGAGTAGGCTCAAATGCATGTCAAGTAAAATGAACTAAAATAAATTGTAGTTGATTTGTGATTATTTTTCTTTAACTACATAGAGGCAGTTGAAGATTCTCTTACTAGTCACTAATTTGAAAGTTGAAACATTTTTATAAAACTATTTTGCATTTTTTCATACTTTGTTTTTCAAGGAAAAAACCCTCTAATCTCAGTTAGAGGAGTTATTGGACATGATAATCACTAGTATTTAAGTTTATTTCACAAAAATTAAAACATGAAACACAAATAAAGTTTTAAATACCTTAATTAAATGAAGATTTTTTATTGTTTGGGTCTGAGACTAATACTGTAAAAATATTAACAATATTAATAAAAAAATCCTGTGTTGTTTAAGACATTGCAAGTGTAGTTTTAGTAGCATTGCTTAGAGATATGGTATATGTTTGATGCTTAATTTTTGTAAGGATTGTTCTCACAGTGATAAAACCTGTGTGTTATTGACATGGAAAAATAATAGAGCAAAGCAGTTTAGTGGTATCCTCCTTGGTTCCATGATGCTTCACTGTATCACCTGCAGGAAGATTGGATTACTTGAGAAAAGAGCTGGAATGGATAATGGATACAGGAAACCTGAATTGGGGTCCCTTATATATTTAGGAGATGAGACTAAGTTACAGTATCCAAGGATGTAGTATTGGAACATTAGTACATTTATCTGAAAGGCCACATTAATTACAATACCCACAGGTATCAATCCAAAGTGTTAAACAAGTTCCTAAAACTTCATGCTTTAGTAAGGACGTGTTTTCTATTTTTCCTGTATAAGTTGGGTATGAGGAAAAGTTCTTGTTATTATTTTCAGCTCCAAGCATGTAATGGAGCTTGTCTTTAAACAGATAGTAAGCCTTAAGTGCTTTTTCATCTAAAACATTGAATGTGTTCTCTTTTAGCCTAACTGCATAGAACAGCTATTTTATATTTTTATGGGCTTTTTTGGTTTTGCTTGTCACAGATACTGGTATTAGTTCACTAGTAAATAATGACTTTTCCTTATTAAGACAGACAGATGACTTATTATACGTCATGAGTGATCAGAAATCTTTTTAGAGTCATATTTTTAATGCAGGCATTTCCTTTTATGTTTTTTCTTTTCTGTTTGCTTTGTGTGTCCAATGAGATATACAGCCAACTCTTGTAGGTTAACTCATTCATCAGCTGTGATTTGACACTGACAGTTCAGTTCTCTTTTTTTTTCCCTGTAGAACTCCTGACCAACTTAAATGCAAGCCCACCTACACCTGTGATGAATATTAATTGCTTGCAAAGATGCATTATTTAAGTAATTGCTGCTTGTGTTGCAAGTGGTGCTGGTTGTTCCTGAATGGTTCTCAGTGAAGAAACAATTGAAGTCCTTGGTGAGATCAGCACAGTGATTCGCCTCCTCCTGTTTGAAATCATGCAGACCAGCATGGTCCATGCTGGGTTTGCATTCAGGTGGGGATTCTGAGTCTTAGCCCTGAACTATTCCACAGGAAGAAGGTTGTTCCTGGAGATGTGATTGGCAAAAAATCCCTCCAAAATACAAACCAAACCAGCAGGAAAAGCCACCATGTACATCAATAAGAGAATCATTGGCATTTACTGAAAACATTGTTCCTGCTTTTCAGCTCTTTAATGTCAATATTAAAAACAAAGAAAATGTGTTACCATCTATGTTAGGATACATGCCTAGTTCAGAGCACAGAAATAGAATGGATAATGATCCATTATACCAACTGGTTGTACAGTCCAGTAAATTATATGATCAATAATGCACACACTGCTTTTCTATAATATCTTTAAACAGCTTCTAATAATTTATTAATGCTTTATCTAATATATCCAGTATTTTATCCTTTTTATGCTAATGAAACAAATGATACTGATGATTTTGCATCTTGCCTTGTAGTCCTGGGTTTCAGGAGTTCCCATAATTGGAAGTGTTGCTCTACACTAATTGAAATATGATTCTTAAAGCTTTCCAGGGGGATTTTGTTTTTTGTCTCTTTGTGAAATGGACATGATCAAAATATGTCTCTGGCTAATCATCTAAACCATTGTTGATACTTAAACTGTGTTTGCATATTTCTAATCTCTGCCCTAGCACTTGTGTTCTCCCTGTATAAAAGAATGCAACCCCCTGCCATGCACGCTGGTTTTGAATGCAGGTAGATCTGATATGGGATTCAGGGGAAAGCATGTGCTTTACAAGTCTGCTCAGACAGGGCTGATGAAGGTGATAGGGAAAACAATATGATCAAAGAATTCTGCAGGCAGGCTCTTGTGTTGTATGTTATGGCCTGCTATGGCAACCTGCTGCTTTGCATTAAGATTTTTATAATGATAATCAATTGTAGATTATTGAGGTTAAATATTAGCTTGAAAACTATTAAAATTTGCAATATATTGTTTATCTAGTTGATGAAGTTGAAAAACAATAAGTTAGGAGAGCCTGCAAAGCTTGCTTTTTTATTTTCTGCAGTTTTATCAGCTGGCCTGACAAAAGGTATAAAATACACTTTGCATTTATTTGTATGTAATTTCCTTTGATAAACCAGTGTCCTCTGGTGGCAAATTTACCTATTGAAAGTACATGGGAAAGCTGTATGAATTAATCTACAGGCCTGGAATGCATGTGTATCTTACTGTACCCTCTCTTCAAAGTTCTTGGAAGGAAGTGAGCAGTGCAACTTAAGTACTCACTGGGTTAATGGCACTTTTAGCTTTTCCTCATAGATGCTGCTGCTTTTCTTCATGGATTGCAGTGCTCTGATTACCAATACTTGTGTTCCCATGTAAATGTGAGACTCTACCCCTTTGCAGTTGGTTGTGGATGGATCAGAAGGGGTCTCAGTGCCTTTTCTGTGGGTGGAAAACAAAACTATTTTCTAAGAAATCCATTTAAAGCAATATCTTGCTCAGGTGCATACCTTCCATCTTTGGTATCTGCTTAGTGTAATAATACAATTTTTTTTAGTCTTTTGTTCTCCTGAAGTCTGATCTTCTTTTCTTGCATTTTTTTGTGCCTTATGCAGTGCCTCTTGAATCAGGAGAGGTACAGATTTTGCATCTTTTTAAAGCCTTGGAATTCTATCATTCTATGAAATAACACATTCCCCCAAGGATGAAATTTTAAGACTGCTGCCCCTTCCTTACAGAAGGGGACACATTTGGCAATCTGGAGCCATCATTCCTGCTGTCTGCCTGTGTCCACTCCAGCCCCCTTGTGATCATGCAGCTACAGCATTTGGAAATCTCCCAGCACCATGCTACTCACTTGCATCTTTCCCAAAGACCTGTTCTTGCAACCCCAGTGTTGCAGGATTTATCCAGATTTTATGCTATATATTATTTAGGAAATGAGCAGAATGGGTTAAAATAACAAAGTTGAGGTGGTTGGATATAAAGATATTTGGTGCTGTGAGGACTGAAAAGTAGGTTCTGCACTGAATTATTAAAGATGTTAAATTGGATCCCATAGTTACATACTTGATTGCAGGTTCTGCAGTTGCTTATGTGTAGTTTTATGCCTCTGTATTACTACCTCTCTAACAGTCACTGGCTCTTTTGATTGATGTTGATTTGAAGAAATATTTGAGATAAAATTGATGTGCCATTGTATATTGTTAAATTTTAGACTGGTGTTGGGGCTGAAACATTAGCATGGCATTTTTGAGTATGACTTCTTTTGAACTTCTGAGATATTTATATTTTATTTTTAAATGAACTTAAGCTTCTTAAATTAATTCCAAAGCCAAATGCCATCAAGTCTCATCACCAGTCACTTAGATTCCTAATTAACTTATACTCCACAGACCCATTTCTTTGCTTATATTTCTTTCAAGTTTCTCTAATGTGCTGTGAGTTACACTGGAAGGAACAATAAGATTTAAAGGAAGAATTAATTTAGAAAGTTGGGAATAGAACAGATAAGGGAAAATGAGAAAAAGCAGCTTAGTATTTTGTCTTGTAAATGGCCTTGCTCTGGTAGACCCAGGAACCCATTTATTCAAAGAAAGGAGGAGTGTTAATGAAATAGATCATGAGCATAGCTATTACGGTAATGAATTTTAACACTCACTTTGTTATATGATATTTTATTTATGAGCTTCCTGATTATTCAGATAAAGACAAGAAGTTTATAGCACTAGATTATGTCTTGTTTTCATAAACATATTCAGTAGTTTAATAAACATAATTTATTTTTTCTCCGTAAAAATCAGCAAAATTTATGAGAGATTATCTTAGGGTTAATGAAGTCTAACATTAAGGAAATATTACCCTATAATATTGGAGCCTTCAGTGCTAGAGTTGTAATTGCTTAATGCTTTTTTCTACAGGCTATTTTTATATAGTACATGCTTTGTGCCATTAATCCTATTTTAACATGTTACTCTTAAGCCAATTCATTGGAAAATATATATCAATGTTTATATTTTTTACTCTCTGCCTTCATTAGAAGATATAATACAATTTTGATAGAAGAGTTGTATAAGGAATGCAGCATGTATCTTTTCAAGTGCATTGTTATGTTGGGAGGTTACTATCTTTAAAAACACTGGAATATCTACGAACTCCCGTAGTTAAATTTCTTTGAGATTCTGTCAGTAACTACTTACAAATTTACACTGTCAATGTAATCTACAGTAGAAGAAACTTCCCAAGCATAAATAAAGTCTCAGAGATGTTACTGTATGAATCTTGCTAATTAGCAGCTCAGTATTTATCTTAATGACATCTTCAAAATGTAAGATTGAAGGCATATGCAGAAAAGAGAGCACCCCACACATGCATTTCTTAAAAGAGCCCTCCCAAGGAAAAAGTGCAACATATTTTTTATTTCACATAATAAAAACACTTCTTGTGAATAGCTCAATCATTGAAAAGAGTTAATATTTTAGAATATTAATGATTTTTATATGTAAAAAGTGTATTTTAACTTGTAAGAAGAAAACAGCATATGAAACATACTGACTAATCCTACTGTATGGATTAGCATGGCAGAATTGTTTGTGGAGTTGTATCAGTAATGGATTACATGAATTGCAGTTATTACATATAACTCACAGCAATAATTTAGGGTGATCTGAGCTGATAGTTCATCTGGGTTTTAAATAGATACATTGTTCAGGCTACAAATATGATGGAAAGTATATTTTACAATTTGAATCAGTTATGCAGGTAAATATTAAGTTAGTATATTTCGATAAATTACGTCAGTGTCCACTGAATGACAATTTAATTTGCTCTGACTGGTAACCTTGTTCTTTCATGCCTTGTGTGGCATGTTAGGGAGAAGGTACACAAAGGAATAGTGGAAAGTTGGGAAGCAACTGGCAGGTAGGTTTGCATTTTTTCAGGTTAATTCACTTGATGAAAAGCTGCTGTATGTGATGTGTCATATATCAAAGGCAGGGCATCAGTAATCTTTGCTCAAGGGCACGGGTAACAGACAGAAAGACATGTGAATGAGATGGAAAAAAGCAACTCATCCTTTTCTGCTAACACCACGAAGGAGATAAAGGAAGATTTATGAGTCATCTTGGACCACATACCAGCCAGAAGCATACAGTATTTTTCACATGTTCCAAAAATTGGTGGTAGAAGGTAATCAGACTGTCACGATGTCCATCAGGTACTTTAAGAAGAAATTGGGTCCTTTGGGCTTTTGATTGCATAGTCAGCTTTTTCTTTATGCTGTAGTAGTTGTACTTTTTCTTTTTCTGAGACAAGTAATTTTTAAGTAAAAGAATGCTACCTGTGTGTTTAAATGTTTTTAGTTGTTAGCATTACTAATGCCAACCACAATAGTAACAAGCCAGTGATCTGCTATGGGCTGATTCTTCGCTTTAGCTTCAGACTTTGAGGTAACCTATTTCACAGAACCATACATTATGGGGATTTCCCAGTGTACAAAAATATATCCAAAAGTAGTTATAGCTAATAGGAGGAAAATATATTTTATACTGAGAAAGTTGGGAAGTCATCTAATGTTTTCATATAAGTCTGAATATTGATGTGTGGTGTTTTGTTAATAATTAATATATTCTAAAAAAGAAAATGAGGAAACCAGCATGGATGAAAAACTTTATTATATTTTTATTATTTCACAGCAAAGGATGCCAGTGTGATATTTCATACTTGGCAATCAGAACCATTTGTTATCAGGACTTGATAGTTAAAAATATAATCTTGTCAAAACTGATTGCAAACTCCTTCCTGTGCACTGATCCTGTACATTACACAGGTCTGAGTCAATCAGCTGGACTATTTTTGCAGAGGAGCAAAGGGGGAGTGGGATTGAACTGACAACCCAACACTTTGCATATGTAGATTTTAAAATGCAGATAATGATTTGCATTCAGCTTTCAATTAAGTAGCATTTTTGGAATATTTCACTTTTTCCTAATGACTTTTCTATGCTCCTGTGTTTTTTGTTTTTCCCCATTTCTGATGAATTGTCGTTTCTGAGTAACTGTTAGTGTTCTTGTCCTTATTCACGTAGCTCACATTTCAGTTTGAAGTAACTTGCATTGTTTCAGCTATTTATCCTCTTCCCACGGTTTGGTGGGTGCTGTGGATCCCTGCAGAAGCTCTTTGCTCTGGTGGAGCTCACTCCCTGCCTCTCCCACTGCCCTGGGTGCTCCCTGGGGTGCCCACAGCCTGGCCTGCCTGCCCTGCACCAGTGGCTGGGAGCTGAGCTGAGTTTGAAGCCTTACAATGGACAGCCTTTTGCAGTGCTTTCTCAGGTCTAGCAGCTGACCTCTGGGACCACTGCCAATCCTTTCTGCTTTCCTGCAGTTTGAACACAGCCTTCTTAGAACTGCAGCTGTTCTTGATGCTCTGGGTCAATAGTTAACTCCTCAGAGGTAGATGTTAATAGAAACAAGCAGACAAACTTTGCACACTACTGTAAAACATGACTGCTCTCTAATTAGTGATGTTGGAGATGTGTTTTCTATACAAAATTATAAAGTCAGCACACATTTACATGTTTCAATCTCATAAATACTAATTTAGGCTTAGAACAGTAACTTCTGGAAAACTTGAATTCTATTAATGGTTTCCCTTCAGCTTCTTGAGTCAGTTTTTTTATCCTGGTCTGTCCCACAGTCATGACAGACAAGGTAGTCAGTTCTGACAAAAAACTCTTCTGTGTTTTGGGTTTTCTTCCTCCCTTTTTGAAAATGAAGGAAAACCCTTTAAGTTTGTCCTTTCTTAAATCATGTCACTTCATTTGGGTGGTGAAGTGAGGAACTATTTCCTCTTTATGGCATTGTGGGAAAGGAGATGGGTCTAGTCTCTATCCAGCTCCATCCATCTTTCTTGCCATCCCTTTTGTTTTGTCACTGTACAACTTGAGAATAAGTGTAAACATGTATTTCCAGCTTCTTGTAAAGGAAACACTTTACTGCTTTTTTTCATCTTTCCTCTCTTGTTGTGCCAGAAGTCAAAAATGGAATGTCTATTGCAATTTTATGATTGCTGGACATTCTGTATAAGATATGTGTAAAGTAAGGGAAAATCATTTAGAGCAACTGTTTCTGAACAGCTCAGAGCAAGAACTTCATGTGAACAAACTTGCAGTACAGAAATACAGAGAGCCAAGGCACTTTCATAATTAGCAGTACTTGACTGACAGTCATGTACTTGAGATTCTCCTCGTTGCTCTACAATTGACTAATATTTCCAAGACCCTTCTCCAAAGCTCTTCAGCCGTGTGTGCCCTGAAATCTATGGAATGGGGAGCTCTGATTCTTTATAGTCAATAATATCTCCAGGGACTCGAGCATAAGTAATTCACCATCTTCAGGTTCTGCGTTGGTCAGTGATATTTATTCACAGTTAAGAGACTCTAATATCTTTCTTATGGTCTTTGAAAAATGCTTCATCATACTATGTTGAAAGCTTCATCAGGTTATTCAGCATTGGCTTCTTTCTACAGACTCTGAGTTGCCCACCACTACCAATTGCAGTTAATTTTTTTTTTACTTTAGTGACAGGAAGTCTCTTCTGAGACCAAAGCTATAGGAATTTGCTCACCCTTCGTGATGTACCTATTATTTCAGTTCACTGTTTTCAGTAACTGGAAGTTTGATGTATCATAATGTCAAGGCAGCTGCTTTAAAAACCATCTCACGCTAGATTTTCTGAGGCCTTCTTGCTGGAGAGAAAGTAATTGCCAGGAAGAGTTCCACTCAGTTTGTGGACTTACTCTCTGGGTAGGTGTCTCACCTTCTTTCATGTTGTATGGCCATTTGAGGGTGTGGATGTATTTGAAATATTACCTGCTTTAGTTCCTTACTTGTGGGTTAAAGTCCAATAATATCTCAAATTTAGAACTTTTTTTTTAAAGCTGAGGCTTCTGAACAGAGCATGGAGATCTCAGCACAATTCCTATATGTGGAATAGTTGATTTCCTGGGAGCCCAGACACGTGTAGTTTTTGTCTTAAAGATGCAATGAAAGAAATGAGAAAATAATTATTTAATCAATTTAAGCTGAGTTTTGTTTAGTAGATGAAGGCTGATGAAAGAATGTGTTGCAATACAGTAGTTTTTGATTACTCATCATAATTCACTAGTGGCTAAAACAAATTAAAGAATCCTTTTTAGCTTAATAAACTTAAGGAGGGAGATTTTTCTTTGACTGGGCTCACCTTATTTATGGGTTTATATATATGCAGTGCAGCATAGCAGTGGTTGTGTGCATCCTGGGGCAGCTGATTGGTGGTCAGATGATCCCTCTTGTGATGTTGAAGAGGTGCAGAAGGGCTGCAGTGTAAATGCCATTTTTATGTCAAGGAATTAGGGGGATGGGTGAATGTGGAGAAAAGAAGCTAATTCTGGTCCTGAACTGATTCAGCAATTTAAATCCATTTGTGGGTCTATGTATGAGGTATTTTCCAAATTGTCCAGAGCTCTAAAACTGAGGAACAGGCACACTCTAGTGAAGGTTGCATATTTAATCAGTAGGAGAGGTCTGTGAAATGGCATTTGTGTCTGCATGCCAAATCACTTGTTTGAGGAATGTTTCCTGATTTTCTACATGGGCATGGAGCTCAGAGTTGCTCTAGGCTAGGCTCTAAATTTACCTGCTAGATCACCTTGTGTGGCATAGCAATATCTTGTCAGATAGTACAAACTAAACAAGATTGGGCTTGATTAGCCCTGGGAAGGGAAATGCAGTACTTTCTGAAGGAACTTGCCCTAGTGATTAAGTGGGTGAGCTCTTCTCTTAGGAGTGTGTTTTGGTGGGCACTGGAGGACAGCTTTTTTTTTTCATGTGCTGTCTTTTAAGCCATATTCTGAGTAATCACTTTTAGAATATGTCACTCTTCAAAAAATGATCAAAAACCCATGGGTGTTTTGATTAAATACCCTGAGCAAATACATAAATCATACCTACTTAAGCACTTTCCATATAGTCAGTTTTAATTTCCTGAGTCTCCCATTTCATCCCCCATGTGTGCTACTCTACTATTGCATACACTCTACTAGCTGTAGTGTTGTTGCATCTTCTAGTAGTAGATGAAATTTTTTCATTCCTTTTGAAATAAGTGATATATTTTGAGAAACTGTAGAGTGGAAGAAGGGAATGTAATGAAGACACAGCTTTGCAATTGAGTAGGTTTATCTTACTGATGAGAACTTTTAGAATACTGCCAGATTAGTGCTTCTTTGCTAGTCAAGATGTACAGTTTTCTGGCCTTAGATTTTTATTTTTTTCTTAGAAATTGAATAGTTTTGAGGAAAAAATAACATATTATTTTTGGTAAAATAGCCTGCAATTTTAAATATGTTTCGAAAGGTAGTGAGGGATTACTGTAGCATAAAGCATCTCATTAAAAAGATTTTCCACAAATATGCTGTAAGGTTTACTGCTGCTATTGGCTGTCAGATGTACCAGCAGCAACATACTAATGGAGCAAGCATAACTAGAACAATGTTAACCTGGGTTTCTCACTGGAAATAGATTTGGTGGTCTCATAGGCAGCAAATTTGAAAAAAAGGAACTGAATATGGTTGATGCAATTGAATTTTTAAGTCACCCTTGTAAGTCACAGAATTATAAAGAAATGAGAAAATCCCTTAATTGCAACAAGTTCCCCAATGCATAAAAGGACTATCTGCTAGAGAAAATTGGCAGTGTGCTGGTGATCAGATGTAACAGCTGGAACACTTCTATTCAAAGTACTTTAGGAGTAATAAACCTAATAATTTATCCACAAACTGCTGTGATAGCTGTAATTCTGCTGTTAAAAATCTCTCTTCTCTATACTTATATAGGTTATATATATTTCTATTTTGGTCTAACATTCTTACAAATATGAAAAAGATTAATGTTGTTTTTGATACACATTTGAAGCTTTTTTGTGTCAAAATATTTTCTCCAAATTTTAGGATAATTAGTGTATTTTTATGATATTGAGAATTCCTTTATGAATTGCTGTTTGTTGCTAGTTCGTTTCCATGTTAATTTTCTGTCTTTTAATCTCTTACTGTGTTGCTTGTTATGGTACATCTTGGAGAAGGTGACGACACTTCACCGATTAGGTAAATGCAATGACTGTAAGTTTGGTTTTCTTCTCTTGATGTCTTTTTAGAAGTGACATCTACAAAGTATTGCTTACATTTTTCCATGTGTATTCAGTGTATAAACCAAATCCTGTGGTAAAGATCAGGACTCATTACTGAGTTATATAGAAATTGATTTCTTTTTCTGTGTATCTCTTATGAAAAAAAAAACATCTAAGCTGCTCTCTTTTAGGCCTCTCAGGGAAATAGTTTTAAATGTAAGTGGTAGATCTTGAAGTGCATTATAAGTCAGTATTGTTCAACATGGCAGTTCATTGATGGTGGTGTTTAATTATGTCCATGCTGTCAAACTCTGCAGTCCTTATTGCTTTGTTGTAGATCAGATACAAAGTATGAAGTTTTCAAAGCTGTAGAGATGAAAGAGTAAACATATTCAAACAGTTCATTCAAATATGCTTAAGGAAAAAAAAAAAGATACTACTAGAGCATGTGAAGAAGCCTATGAAAACCTGAAAGCATTTTTTCTTTTGATTACAGTGGCAGCCTTAGAGTTCTATCACAAATTAATCTTTATTTAAAATGGAAGAATGCCAGAGAAAGCGCATGATCAAGTAGTTTATTAAATAAAGTTCAGGCCTGTAAATCTGTGTTTATTTACCATTATTAGATACATGAACAAAACCATATTTTTTTATGAGTAAATGCATGTGAAATTGAAGAAACTACAGTACAAGGCTTGATTTTTTTTTTTTGCTTTTTTGTTATGGACAGTTGGCTCCAAACTGATTTAGCTTGTTCCTATATTCATTCCAGGACATACCTTTTTGGCTACTTTTGGAAAAAGGGTGCTGGACTACAGAGAGTTTTGCTCTGACCCAGTAAAGCTATTCTTACACCATAGTATTTTCTTGTATGAGATAGGAAGCCAGAGTGAATCAGATCTTCAACCAAACCCGCACAAGTTGTTAATGCTGGGTTTTTTCCTGTATAGGTTTTTTGTTTATGATGTTAAGCTGTTCCTAATAGTTAGAACAAACCATTTAAAAATCACAAAATAGCTAAAAGTCTATTTAGAAATTAATGAGTGTGCTGGTTTTGTTCTCTTCCACAACCACAGAATCTCTTCCACAACCATAAAATTTGCTGACTTAGTAAACAACTGAAAATGAAATATTACATGACAGTTATAGTCTTGACGGTATTATAGATATGCTGTAAATATATCCCCACCTCCACATCAGCAGGGGGTGCACTTCTGTCCTTTCTTCTGTTGTTCCTTGTTTTCTTTTGCATGGAAAGTCAAATGAGTTTGTCTTTTTACCCCTGTAATGCTATTGGCACTCTGAATTTGCAAAGCTTCCTTGGTTTTCTCCTGGTAGTGATAGCTTCTGTTTCTGTGCCACTGATCTTGTGCTACTGGTTTTAGAAATGGGAAGAAGCTGGGAAGCAAATTATTTGGACAGTAGGAAAAGCAAAGATTACTACCCCAAGCCATGCTTTTCTTCAGGAGTAATGTTGGCTCTGTATCTCTCTCCAGCCTAGCTAACTGAATGGTGTGTTTCTGGGAAGTTATGTGGCAGAGCTACCTTGTTAGAAAACTCCAAAGAGACTTTATTGCTGTGGCAAATCATTTTTTGGATGGCTTAATATGGCTGCCTAATACAATGATAAACAAAAGTTCTATGAAATTCCAGAAGAGTAAATTGAGTTTTAGTATCAGGAAAATATTAAGATATATTATGCAGCAGAATATTAATTCCCAGTGCCACACCCTAGGCAAAAAGAAATTGGGGAGGAATGCTGCTCTGGCAGGGAGAATTGTCCATGTTATTTATTAGCTGAGTTTAATTGTAAGATCCCTCTATGCATTACTGCTGGCATACTTCTCCTCAAGTAGCATCAAAAAGAATTTTTTTAAGTGATATGCATCTGTGTGCTGAATCTGATTAAGATCTGTGAAACATGCAAGTAAAGAAATAAATGTTTCATCATGTGATAGATTTATTTTTGAAAATATTTAGCATTGAAAGCTGTGACCTGGCATCAATCTTATCTTGGTTTCTAATTTTTATTTGGAAAAATAAATTAATGACTATTTTTTTGGATACTTGTCGTAGTAAATTCTGTCCAAAATAGGATCTGAACATTCACTACATAATGCCCATTACCAGGCAGCTGCTTTTGGCCAGCTTTCATCTCCTATTCCCCTCTCTCACTCCTGTTTTTATTTTTTATAAAGTAATAAAGTAGAAAGTGACAGAGGGATCAGCTTAAAGTAACAAACATATTGGCTTTGATTTTGTATGTGATACTGCAAATGCAACTTCCATTTCACATTACTGTCAACAGAAATCACATTAGTGCGGAAGCAGCAGCCCTTGCTTTGGGATTTCCCTGGCTGGTGTTTGGGGATGTTGTGTAAGTGAGGACGCCCTTCTCAACCAAAGGGTCACTTTGCTGCTGAGTTCTCTTTATTTTTAGTAATAACATCCAATACAATTGAAAGTGGGGTCAAGGTGAGGCTAGGACACTTTCAAGAAGAGGACTAGGGAGAAACAACAAACAGATGTTCTTTGATGATAACTGTTGAAGAGAGAGGATTTGGCTGAGAGATCTGTAGCTTTCACTTGTTGAGAGCCTTTAACTTGAGCCAGTGGTGCTGTTTTTCACCCCCCAGAGTAGTAGTGTACCTGCTGTTGCTATCAAGCCACTTGCCAACAGTGGCATCTGTTCAGTGTAGACATCAAGAATTTGAATGTCAATATCTTTTCCTTGAAATGAATGGGAAAGTATTTGTCACTCAGCAGCAATCATTCTTCAAATAAAAGGTTAGCCAGACAGAGCCCTTAATCAAAGAGTCGGTCTTTTCTGTCAGCAGTGCCTTTTAAATAGCAATGATGAAGGCTGGCTGTCAGTGAATGACTTGATGAGCTAGGTGATTGATCTGCATAAATCATTTTCTTTTAACATTGTCAGTGAAAAGTAAATTGGTGGGATTTTGGGGGGTATTAGCTATATTGACATTAATATATAATATTTTAGCTGTGTTCTTAGTCTCAGAGTTTCCATTAAAAAGTGAAAATTACATAGGATCTTAGCCTATATTATCCTAATGATGAAGTATTATTGTTATTGCAATTACCATGCAAATTAAATCCAAAAGTTGAACATGTAACAGATTTTATGAGCTGCAAGAGAAATACTGTTAGTAAAGGAATTAGGAGGAAGCTTTATCATTTAGTTAAATTTGCAGAAGCTTTTGATGTGAAAGGCAAAATTCAGTAGTGTGGTTTAGAAGTATAAGCTTGAGATCTTAATTATGTTATCTGCTTCAAAAATAACAATAGATGCAATTTCCCAAATATTGGAAAATCTTATATATTGAGGGCTTTATTGTCACAGTAAAGTGCATTCTCTGTCAGCTTCTCTGGCTTAATTTCACTGCTTTTGATGTAGCAATTTTTTTGTTTCCTTTTGTTTTAAGGAGTGTCTGGGGCATACATTACTGACTATTGTGGTGTTGCCCAGCATGTGCTGCTTCTATTAATAGTAGCAGAGGTCAGCCTCTCATTTGAACTTATAAAACTGTGGAGTGAAGGGGACTTAAAAAGATGCAAATCGTACCTATTTGTGTGCTTTAGAAATCTCTTCCTAAATACCAGTTTGGGTTGGTAAGAAATCGTTGCTTTTGAGGCTTGGAAATAGAGGTTACTCTAGACACCGTTCAAACCATCACTTAGTTGCTCTTTTCCCCCTGTCTTTAGATGGGTTTTTATTTTTGGAGTGGATGTTCAAAAACCTGTGAAGTGTCACTCGAATGCACACCTCCCCACCTCCACCCTGTCCCCAAAGGCCCAGAATGACCAGGTGGATGGCATTCCCTGTGTGTGAAAAATTATTCAACATGTACAGACACTCTGCAAAAGACCTCTTTCAGAGAAATCTGCATTCATGGGGCTCATGGATGATTTTTCAGCTTTTTAATCTGTTTTTGTAAGAAGATTTATTTATATTATGTGAATTGCTGCTGCCACCCTCCAACACCATTATGCAGGACTGAAAAATACAGTAAACAAAAAGAAGGTTCTCTCCTTCCCATCCTCCCTTCCTCTACCCATTTGAAAACATGATTTTATTGATAAAGTATCAAAGTGTTTGAAAATGGACTTTATATGTCTTCATGCACTTCTTGTCTACCTGGTGTATCAAACAGTGTAAAAGGACTTATTTAAATTGCAACATTTATATTTTTTGAAGGTAATTCCCAGCTAACATTCTTGGATAACTAAATACACATCTCTCTAGGTAGGAATGGAGTTTGGATGTGTTGGGGTGGATAGGAGTGAGCAAATACAGGATTTGCCAGTGTGAACTTTGCTGAAGAGAATCAATTCTGTGATGTTGCTTCTTTTCTAGTTTTGTTGGTGTGTGGTTTTACTTTGCTTTCCCCCAGAACTGATGCATTTAAGATACAGCTCAGAGTGATTGTCACTGAAGAGTTCTGAATAAATAGTTGCAGAATGACTGTTGAAATTTATTTTTTCATATTGTTCTTAATTTATTTTTTGGAGTCTCTTAGCACTGTGACGGAAGCTTGATCTTGATGATACCCATGAGTTCTGTCCTCTTACTGTGTGTGGTGTTACAAGTCAGAAGCACCCACTTTAGTTACAGATCTTGCTGTTGAATAAACTGCTGACCCAAATGACAGCAACAATCTTCTTGTTCTGTGGTTTAGCTTTGTTTACAAGCCCTCAGTGGACAGACTTCTGATATACTAAACTTTATCTGAATTTTCTTTTTCATCTCAAGCAAATGATGCAATAGTTTGCTATTTACTCGATTGCCAATGTCCTTAAGTTCCATAGCCCTTGTTTATACTCTATCAATTGTTTGTAACTAATAGCTTGGCAGTATCCTGCTAAGTTTTGCTCAAGCTTTTAGTCCTATCACCTCTCTCTTATCAGTTATTGGTTAAACCTTTGATTGTATGCTTTTATCTAAAATCAGTGAGCTCCATGACAAAAGGTAAAATTTAGGGCTTCTTGTTATTAATCCCAGTTTTTCCACAGCTTCTTTTTTTCCAGTCTTGCTCCTGCAAGTTTTTCTTTGACTTATTTGAGAAGGAAAGGCAGTGGTAAATATAATTTCTGATTCTGTTATTCTCTTCAACCTTTTTGTTCAGCGTTGCTGTGGAATTTATGCAGTATTCCCTATCTCTTTAAGAAGTTTACTGTTATTCCTTGTGGGTGTATTGCCATCAGCTATTAGATTTCATTAACCACTTAAAGCAGAGAAATCACTGAATAACCTCTCCCTTAGAACCAAAGAACTTCAAGGAAAAAAATTCAAGATGAATGGAGATGGTGAGGGTGTTATGGAGGAGAGCATTGTGCAGCACCTCGGCCAGGCTGCAGGAATAAGGCGAGTGGCCAGGGGGAATGGAGGGGTGGTTTTGAGAAACACATTCAGGGCAGTGCTCGGGGTGCAGCTGCAGTGGGAGCTGCAGGTTGAGCTCTGGGTGGGACCCCAATCAAGAGGTCCTGAGCTGCCAACACTTTGCATAATGAAGGGCTCAGGGAGCTGTGTCCGAGCCAGGGATGGTCACTCAGGACACAGCAGGAGCCAAGGGCTCTGGGGGAAGAGTGAGACTTTCCCCTTCTTGGACTGGGAGGGAATCAGAGGCACCAGTTTGAGCTATTTCTGTGTTATTGCACCCTGAATAAGTTACTTTATGGAATGAGAGTTCTGAGATTCTGCAGAGGGAAACCTGGGGTTGAGCTGGTGAGGAAACCTGGTCTGACTGTGTGTGGGATGTGTAGGGAGTCAAGCAGGGACCTGTCAGCTCATTGGAGCCACCCCTGCCTCCTCAGTGGTCACACAGGGAAATTTCCTTAATATAAAAATGCTCATTGACCTCTGGTGAAATCTGTGTCTGTAGTAGAGTATTGAACGTTACTGTGCTACCTGAGAAATACTTCACATCTGATATGAGTGCATAGACTGCTTTTGGTGGATGTGAACATAGCAGTATCTGATAAAGGTTTTCAGTTTCGTTATTAGTATCTTTGATACTGTCTTCATGTAAATGTTTGTATTACTATAGCTTGATTTTTAGAAAAGAAACCTATCTGTGTCTTCATAGCATTGCATTTTGTACATTTAACAAGAAACACAACAGCTAACTGTAAATACTAATAGCTTTGTGTAGCACAGTGCAATTCTTTCTTAGAATCTTTACATTCCTATTTCTTGCTGCTTTGGACCATGACCATGACCGTGCACCAATGTAGGCATCTCTACCATAAGGCAAAACTTGGGTATGATATATATTGTATAGGATGGTTCATGTTAAAGCAATATTTTAATATTTTGATGCAATATTCAATTAATTGATTGCTGACTTGTGACAGATAAGTAGTGGGAATTTGCTTACACCATAGCTTCTCTGGATCTATTTTTAAGATAGTAACTGTAGGTACTCTGTTGGACATCTTCTGTGTGCACATGTCATGATCTCAAACCAGTTTTTCCTTTATAAATTGAACAGCATAAGATTATTGAGATTTTTTTTAGAAGCCAACCTGTTTGTTATTTTAGTATTGTAGTGCATGCAGTACTGAGTTTGAATGCTTATTTTTTTAACAGATGAATTATAAGCAATAAACTCTAACACCTCATCGAATTTCTGTTCAGCAATGACCCCCTGATTTTAAGGAATTTTGGCCTAACACTCTGATCAGTTGAGTCAGTAATTCATCCCATGGCTTCTTATAAACTATTTAAAATCATGTTGAAAACCTACTGATAAGCTTGATATTATTCAGCCTAGTGAAGGTTGAGTGAGTATTTGCTGGAAGTTGGCAAAGTCCTCTTAAAAGATCATTTCCTATCACAAAAACCTAAAGGGTTGCACAGATGTGTAGTTAAGTATTCATTATGAACATGCAAATAATGCTTTCCCAACGGAACATTCTTTGATTTTTGAAACTGCTGCTGCTTTTTTTGGTAGCTGTCATGAAACATGCCTTTGCATTGTTAAAGTGTCTTTCAGCAGATCTCTCACAGAGAAGAGGATATCATAAGAACAGGCAGATTTCTGTTTTGTGTAGACATGACTTTAGGTTTTAGACAAAATTATGAACACTTGAGAAATTAAATCAAGAGGTAAAATTTATTTTATTAGATTTCAAGATGATTAAAATGCTGAGTTATCTGCTTGTTTATACTATGTCTTTATTTTTGATTTCTATTGACATAAAAAGGTGTGAGAAACAAAAAGTAACTGGAGTAGTAATAAAGAACACTGGATTCACAGGCTTCTTTTACCAAGACTTGGCACTGGACTCTAGTTAATCTTAGCAATAGGAGAAATTTCTGTCTGAAGGTTATTTTGAGGTAAAAAATGCTACTTGTAGGTAATAGATCCCAAGTTACAAAGTTAGTTTTATTTGATTCAATTTCATTTTTGGAGGGTAGGGAGGAAGAGATTGTATTGTTTTCTGACTTGTGGGCCTACCACTGCAAAATGCTGAATTTTTTCCAATTAAAATTCTGCAAAAAATTACAGAGAATGTGAAGTGAAATGTTAGACTGGAAATAAAAGGTTGGGGGAAAGGTGGAGGAAATTCATAAGCAGATTTCCTAACAGAAATATTGCACCCTGTAACTATTCCCTAAATTCTCATAGCTTTTAGTGCCTTCCTGACAGTCTAGCTTCTGCAGCAGGTGCTCTTTGAAATTCTTTGATCTACACCCTTGTGCATTGTCTAGTGTATTAAGCATTGGTTACTGCTTTTCCACACCCTTGGCAGTTGAATGTGTTTTGTTAAAAAAACATCTGTGTTCATAATTATAAAAGTACTGCTTGAAGATTTGTAGATGTAACCATTTAGAGAGAAAAAAATATGAATGGTTTTAAAAATCCATGAAAATGGATTACATGACATGCACTGTTCTGGGAGAGTATTTAAAAAACATAAATCATTCTTCCTACATGATGAAGTTGTGGTATTTTTTTAGAATTTGCTTGGTTTAGGTTTGAATTTTCTCTCCTTTCTTGGAACACTTGCACAAAGATTTGAACAAGATTACTCATATTGTTAGAAAATGTGGAATTGCCAGCTATTTTGTCCTTCTAGTCCAGTCTAGAAGGCACCATGAAAATGTCTAAAAAACCAGGGGATTCCTCAGCTGCATTTCTTTAAGGTGTGTAGCTGTGTGTTGCAGAAATTACTTTTATGTCTTGGTCAAGGTTTTTAAAAGTGTATGAGTGAAGAGTTTATAAATTATCCACATTAAGGAGAAATCTTATATTTTTATACTTCATAACAGATATTTCCCTGAGATTCCATTCCATTTGAAGCATAAGGGCCCATTCTGGATTCCAGGATGTTTGTATGGCTAGTCTAATGTTATAAGGAAGGCTTGTAAACTTGCTACAATGAAGTAATATAAGACATTCAAAGGGTTTATGTTTGAAATTGTGTTTTCAACAGATGAGGTGGTCATATTGTGTCTATGACAGGATTTATTGAATACTGATCATGTACAAGAGCAATTCTAACTAATTTGTTTTCCTAACTGTGAGGTGCTATTGCTACTGTTGGTGGCATTCTCTTCCCTACTATCACCTCCATGATGAGACATTTCATTTCACATCTAACTCCAGTTTCTCATATAGCAATTTGTTGAGGGGAGGGGTGGGAAAAAAATGGTTTATCTTTTACTCAGTGCAAGAACTTCCAACACAAGAAAGGCAGAAGAAAACCTACTTTCTGTTGGTTCTGCCAACAAGACTTAAGATTCATATTGTGGCTTCTTATTTTGTGTATTTCTGGTTCAGATACTGAAGGAAACACTCTGATAACAAAAAGTACTTATGGAAAGGTGAGTGTAAAAATGGCAGGTGCTTATTCAACAGATCTATTCCTTCTTTGAGTCATGAACATGCCCTCTTCTGGGTTTAGTGGGGAGGTAATGTGGTTGCTCCCAAGTCCTAGTTATGTGGAGCTAACTAAGAGCATGGCCTAGATTCTAACCTAAATTATGAGTGGTTTTGTGTGCTTCAGTTGATCTGGGGACAGAATTGAGCTGGACTTTCACATCCTGGGATAACTTTGTATAGCTGTCAATTACAGAAGAAACCGATCTGGCGATTAGTGAAGCAATGAGAAGTGTGGAATGCCACAGGACCACTTAGCAGTTGCTTTTCAGGGGACTTTTATACTTCCACAGAAACATTCCCTGGGGTAAAAAATGCATTGAATGTCCAAAGATAGGTATCATGTAAAGTCTTGGGTTCACAACTACTAAGCAGCCACCTTTTAAAAGACGTTTCCTTTAAGGTACAAAGGAAGAGAAAAAAACCCCCACATATGTGTCCATTTTGAAATTCTTCACCTGCTTGGTTTTGTTCTGACTCTCCCCTTCTGTCCTGTCAGGACTGTAGCTCTTGTTTCTGGTTTCATTTCCAGCCATTTCAACTAACCATGGTACAGAGGCTATGTTCACTTCACAGCAGCTGTTATAAACCAGGCTTTGTAAAAAATGTGCTGGTTCTCAGAGCAGTCTTTGCACGGGAATCCTTTGTCTCTCCATGCCAACTAAAATGTTTAGTTGAAAGAGTTCAGAGTGAATGAAAATGGCTTCCTGTCACTACTCTTCCAGTATTCAGAAGTGTACATATATCTTAGAAAGATATATGAAAGTGATATTCTAGGATCAGTTTAAGTCTGGTACACTTTTTGGTAAGAATATGTCAACAGAAAGTTATGTATTAAAAGGTTCAGCTTTATATCTTCCTTGGATTTCAGCTGAAAATTATATACATAAAATAATTTAAAAAAAGAAAGCAAGACTATGGCTTTAAAAATTGTTGTGAGGGGAGGGGGCATACTGTACATATAATCCTGCTCATGCATACATACATATTTGATATGGACAGGCAGTCATATTTTCTTCTACGCAGATCAATCATTGTCTTTCAATTCCTGTCTTGTCTGGCATCTGCTGACCCATGCTTTAATTCTGTCAGGTCAGAGATATACAGGCCTTTGTAGTGTGCTTGTACTTCATGTCATGTCCCAGCATTGTTGTACATCTTGTTTCAGAGATATTTTGCTGTAATGTTCTGTGACCTTTTCCATTGAGTGAGGCAGTTGGAGAGCCACTCAGTGAAGGAAAATTGAGCTGTTTTATTCCTCCCTGAGGAGCCTCGTGTTTCCTTTCCACCATTCATTTGAAAGCTATCATTTTCTTGATTTTATAGCTGAAAAAACACCATTGATTCACTGGATGCTAGATGCTAAGAGTCCTCCTATTGACATGCCTATTGACAGTTCTCAGTATATTCTGTGTCTAATTATCACTCTTGGCTAAATGATACACCTTGCGGACTTGAGAGATGGAGTCAATAGCGCTCACTGTATTGTTCTAGCAGCCCCTATTGAGGTTGGTGTCAAAGCACTGTGATTTATGCAATCAGAAAGAAAATTTCTGTTGGTGTACTGCATAATTAAACAAAGTACAGAGTGACTGGTGACAAAACCAGCTCTGCCAAAGTCATCAGCAAATGAGAAAAGATCTCTTCAGTAAATGGCTGAGACATTGAAGAATCTCTTTTGGCATCTTGCGTTTTTCAATTTTCAAGCGTTCGATTTTTGTTGGAGTGGTTTGGTTTTTTTTCTGCTTTCCATCTCTTCCATTAGATAGTATTAAAAACTAAGCATATTAATTCATGTCTGTGTTAGTAAAGTTATGCTGCTAATGCTGTTATAGATGGGAGTACTGGTACATTTTACATTATTACTTTTAAATAAAGAATCTAATTATGTGGTTTGCACACTGAGTCAGGAAGCATAGTGGCTGCTCTTGGGTTTTGGAAAGGGAAATTGTTACCATTTCATGTGCATCCAGTGTCATGAACGTTCATAAATGCTGCTTTTATTTAATGTGATTGAATGTTTTGTTTTGCTCTGAAGTGCTAGATCTTCAGAGAGAGAATGTGAAACAGCCATATATGGAGTGGTGCTCCCTTTGCATATGTTCAGGTTTGCTTAAAATCTAGATGTGCGTATTTAAATATGTGTTCAGTACATTGAACTCTTAAAAATAGAGATTTTTTTTTTTCAGAAATGATATCAAATAATATGGCTCAACATTATGAGCTGCCTTAGAATTTAGGTATATATAGTTGTGGTTTTTTGGTTTAGTTTCTTGGTTTGTTGGAGGTTTTTTAGGGTGTTTTTGCAGATACAGGAATTTTGTGAAGCATCTATAGCAAAGCTTTAGGTGTCTGATATTTTATTTATTGTTGGTTAGCAGAAGCAGGAAGAGACATTATATACCAACAGCCAAATAGCCAAACTCTCTCCAGAAGAGAGTTTTGTACTTCTTTAGTCATTGCTAACCAATTTCCTGTGATACTTTTGAGACTCTGAAGCGTCTTATTCAGGGCTCTTCCAGTGAATATGAAAAACAGCATACTTGGTGTTTCTTTCCTCATCACTTTTGTGCTCTCCACTAGTATTCATTGTGGAAGAAGGAGATTGAAGGCTGGTATGTGACTGCAGCAAGGAATCAATCACAAGACATCTCTGGAACCATCCAGAGATGAGTTCCAGGGCTGGTTTTCTCCTCCTTCCCAGTTACTTCCCAGTTACAGTTACTCCCCATCCCAAGGAGTATGTGAATAAGTAAAGGGGAAGTGGTGTGGGGGTGAGGAAGTGGAAATAGTCTTGGTTTAATGTATGCTTATAAATCCCCTCAATTTTTACTTTCATTACTTTTATCATGGTAATAGACTTGAATGAAATATGTCAACAGAGTGTCTGGAAATGTCTAAAGTTGTTAAAAACACAAAGATAAAGACATTCAATTACCAAATCTGAAGAGAAGTATGGACAAAAGACCTAGGGCTGTTGCTTTTGTTTTCCTTTTTCTCTCAAACATGTGAACTCATACTAAACTACATAGTGCCGGATCAAGCTGCCGCTTGATTCCTTATGTTGTCAGTGTATTTTAAACAAGATTAAAGTAGATATTTACAGTAAAACCACCTCACACTGCTACAGCTATCATTTTTATTAATGCATACAGATATATTCTGGAATAGATTCATATCAGTTTGAAACCTGTCAAATATCTATTCTTTCTCAGCAGATCTGGGTACAGATGAGTTGAAATACAGAACTGATTCACAGTTGTTATCCACTGACTTTTGCCTTCTTTCTTACCTATTGATGTTTTTCTCTGGACTGTTTTTATCATAAAGTAAATATTAACTATATTTTGTCCCCTTTAAAATAGGATGCCCAGACAGACCAATACAAAATTGTGGCTGCATTCTAGTTTTCACTGTATGTATTAATACCATGCAAAAGCAATACTGTTTCTGTAGTTCTCATTTCTTATGTAATCTGTGGGGTTTTTATCTTATTTTGTTGGGTTTTTTAAATATATATCCAATTCACAACTTCAAGCTGAAGAATCCTGCAGCTGTCGTTATTATACAAACAAGCTTGTGGAAAAACAGTGCAAGGCTGAACTAGCAGCAAGCATATGGAGTGTTCGTTTTGGAGTGGTAGAAGGGAAAGAATGCAAGGCTGCGTTTTCCCTCTGGGATTGTCAAGAAAGGTAGAGCCCTCTGAGAGAGAATCCAAAAGCACAGCAGATCAAAGTGTGTTTGTGACTGGAATGCCCTAGGGTTAGTGCAGTGTGAGGTGTAGCTTGGCAAATCACCATGCTTACAAACAAAAGAGTGTACTATATTCAAATCTTCCTCCAAGCGTTTCAGCATTTCAAAATGACAAATTATTGTTTTTGTTATTTCTGCATTTGGAATTGTTTATGCATTTCAAATGATCTGTAAAGTGAATTGTGTGCACTCAACAAACTTCTTCTTTAAAGTAGGCGGGTTGGAAAAAGTGATGCAGTCATATTAAATGCCAACTACTCTGTTCTTCATTCGGTTAGACAAACAGTAGCCTAAAAAAATGGCAGTGGATTAAATTGATATAATGACAAGAATTCACATAGTATACTGTAGATGGGAAGAGGAATAATGCAGTGTCTTTGAACTAATGTAATGCACTTTGATCTGCTATACTTGAAAAATCTAATATACCTGTATTTGTGATGATTCCAAACAGGCTCACAATGTGGTAAATGCAGTTTTTACAACCTGCTGTTTAATTTTAAAGACTGATCTATTTCATCTAGGCAACATTTCATAAAAAGCATAAAACCATGTTTGTTTGTTTGAATTAAACTTCTACTGAAGATTTCACAACAATGTCTCATTGCTAATATGTGTATTGAACAGAAAGATTAATGGAATATATGATTACTTGAGGGTTTTAAATTATTCATTTGATGAAGGCATGTTCCTTTATAAAGAGGAAAACACTAATTTTTCTATATTTGAAAAGCATTCAGATTTCTAAAACTGTAGCAATTTTAAGGTTGTTTTTTTGGCACAAGGGAATCATATTGGAAACTAAAAATATAAAGATAAAATTCTCCAATGTATTAAATATAGGGACTTAGTTGTCTAAGTGTGCTGATGAATTAATGAGATTTTGCTATTTTTTTTTTTCAGAGTCAGTTAATGTTTTTGGAGAGGTCTTTCCCTCTTGAAATATTCCAAAATTCATTATTATTAGAATTGAATTGTAATACTTCAATATTTGCTAGTACCTAATTTCACAAGTGGTTTCACTTGAAATCAGCAGATCCTAAATGGAGAGTAAGATATTACTGCTTGGGATTGTTCACATTATAGTCACAATTCAGCCCATAAAGTTAGTCATGGCTTTAAGACCCTGACACTCCCTGCCTTTTTTTTTCTCCTTTATTCTTAAGGACCTTTGTAGTCTCTAATTAGACCAGCTACACGTCTTTGCAAAAAGTTTTTAAAAAAGGTTCATAAATATTATCAGACCCTGTTAATATTGTTGAAGACACCTAGATTGATAAAATAAATGTAGCACGGAACATCACTTTTCATTTGCTCTAAAGTTAAAGGAAGACTATTAATGGATAGAAAATATGTTTTGTGGTAGGTTTTTACTAGAGTTAGTAACTGTATACATTTTAACGAGTTTTATGATAATATTTGAAGTTCACCATTAAAATAGGAAACAGTAAGGGAGATAAATGTCAGGAGTTATCATCTCAAGCAAAATCGTACTCTGTTCTTGTTTTGCACAGCAGGCAAAGTGTGACCTCCATACTTGAAGCTTATAGCCCCTTTTACTAGCATTTTTGCCACCTTTAAAAGTCCATCTGAGTAGAGCAGTAGTGACAGTGTGGCCTCACTCAATGTCCTGTGGAGTAAATGAACTCTGAAAGTGTTGGAAGGAAGGAATGAAGCTTATGAATTAATAATTATCTTAATTAGTTTTGCTTAAATCGTGTCATATGAATAATCAAGTGTATTCTGTCAGTGATACAAATATTGTTTGTGAGATCACCATTTTTTCCATTCTTGAGACAGACAGTAAATCATAATATGGAAATTTAATCTATCAGAACCTCTGTAAGTACATAGGAGTGCCTTGTGCTTTCCTTAGGTCTGTGAGGTACCTATCACTGTCCTTGTGAGAAGGTAGCCAGCAGGGAAATGAAGAGAGCTGTGCGTTTCCAACTTGCAAACACAAAAACTACTTAAATTTCCAGACCCAGTTTGTTTGTGTGGAGGGTTTTTTTCCTCCCTGAGTATATTTATACACATTGATTAGATACCCCTGAGCCTTTCCTTCTCCAAGTGGAACAGTCCCAGCTGTGTCTCTTCTCACATGAAGGACACTTCTGTTCCTTAAGGGTCTTTGTGACCCTCCACTGGCCGTGCCCCAGTGTGGCCATGTCTCCCAGCTCTCTGGATGTGGCCTCATCTCTGCTAAGCAGAGGAAAAAGGCTCACTTCCCTCTACCTGCTGCCAACCTTCTAATACATCCCAGGAGTCCACAAGCCTCTGTTGCATGGGCACACTGCTGGCTCCTGTTTGGCTTGGGGTCCACTGGGGTGTCCAGGTCCTTCTCTGCAGAGCTGCTTTCAGCAGCTCTGCTGTTCAGCATACAGAGCAAATTTTGCACTGTTAATACCTGTTTGTGAGGACGACCTTTTGCAGTTTTGATGATGAAGATTGGCTCAGTTGAACTCTTTAGCACTAAGGACTATTGGTTTCAGTTATGACACTGACTTCGTGGTTAACTTAATACTTGTATACCAAAGTCATCATTTACTAGTGATGAAGCTAGATTAAGGTGTCCAATCCCATCTCCAATCCTTGTTGCAGTTATGTTGTTTTGATTTGTAGTTTATCCTCTCTCAATATTTACATGTTTAACTTCTTTTTTTTTTGACCCAGTTTGTTTTACTGATCTGGTTTTGGATCATGATTTTGCAAAATAAAAAGAAAAAAAGAAGCATCAATTGCTGCAACAGAGAAGACTGACCTATGGCAAGACACTGAACAACTGGGGAGTGGGAAAGTGAGGAATAGAAATAGTATAATAAAATCTAATCTTGAGTCCATCCTTTCATCATTTCTCCACACCATTTAAGTTGTCCAACAGCATGTTGGTCATTCAGTTTCATCATTACTTGCATAAGCTGAGCAAGGGGACTGCTTGTGCTACAGATACTGGGGACTCTTGTGAACTGTGATGTTTAAGGTATGCCTTGTGAAAGACCTCTGGAATCACATTGTATTACAGAAGTTTATATTTAAGACTGGATTGTTTTCTTACTAGATTTACTTGATCCATCTGGGAACCTTGTGTTATTTCCAGTAGTGAAAATATGTACATTTATGTAAATTTGTGCTGGTAGGTCCTATGTGTGCATGTTTGGAAAGAAAGAATGCTGCATTTGGCACCCACTTTGAGATGCAAGGGAATGGGTAGGGAATGAAGGATTTAAATACACACACAAATTCAATCTTTGCATTGTTGAGAGTTACTGCTTTGGCAAAAGTGAGAGAAATAAATTTGATGTTGGCAGTGCCCCGAAATGACTGTAAGTGTTTGATTTCCTCAGCATTATCTAAGGTTAGTAAAGTCAGAGTCACAGCTTTCATGCTGTATGGATTCATAATTGTTATGGTTACAGCTGGGATATCTACTGGGATATGATTTCTCTACAGCTCTGTTAAGTGTGCTACTGAGAGTGGGGAAGACCAGTGGGTTGGCCAGGGTTTTATAAACTTTCTTTGTGTTATATCTGGCCTAGCCTAGCAGCAGTAACTCAGTGGTGGGTTTGGCTTGTCATCAGGGCAAGCATCCTGGCATATTTAGGTGTATAGTGTTCCACCTTTTACATGGAATCTGCAATATAACAACCCACTAGCCAGTCTTCTGCTCCATTTGCTGCAATTCGGATGCTCAAGAGAGACCCTGTCGTGTCAGCAATCTGCTGTTTTGTTCTGAGCAAAACTGTTAGCTACTTCAGCTTTAAGTCTTTCTTCTAATATTTCCTTGATTAAATACTGCTGATTCTCGTACTTCAGGCTGCAGACAACTTGTTGTCCATATGCATCTGGCAACTTGCACACTCCTGGCTCTATCACTTTGCTGCCTACTGCTTCTACAGATGTCTGGTGCTTTCACTGCAGAAATGAGTCTCGGTGTCTGTAATAGCAGTTGGAAAAGAGGAGGAGCTGCCAGGCTGCTTGCTCTTACTGTTAGGCACCGATATTGTACCAAGCAGAAATGGGAATAGAAACCACCAACAGAAAGGCTAATGGCTGAACAATTCCACAAATTAACTAATATTTTAAAGTAATAGTGTAGGCACTACTAGTGGAGGGTGTCAGAAACCTTATTTAAAACTGATTTTGGCCCCACTTCATATGAGATTTGTACATGGTGACCTCCATAAATCCCTTACAATATCATTCTGTGACTGCTGATAGGGAATTGAGTCCAAAATATTGTTTGTATGACATAGCTATCTATTGTAGAAAAAGTCTGGGAGACATTAATATTTTCTTTAAAAGAAAAGCTGGTAAGCAGCAGCTCTTATTACCTACTAATTAATAGCTAATTGCTAACCACTGATACCCCTTCCTGCTACCTAAAAAATCCTAGTGTTCAATGGATATGTATTTAATGAAGCTAAGCCATATGCTGTCACTTTGGCACTAGATGTTTATAAAATGTTCTAAATTTAGTTTGAATTGTATTTACAGGTTCACTCTAAGGTTACTGGTAGGAAGTATGGTAAAGTAGCAATAGTATTTTTTTTTCACAATTTCTCTGTTCCTGACTTTTGAAGATGATATTTAGAAAATCATCCTAAACAAAAATAGTCACATTTTGACTAAAGAGATATTACCAGCTGAGAACACATAGCATTTTGACAGAACCAGATCGGAATGCTTTGAATTTTGGAAAGTATTTTTCTCCTGCTATTGAGTACTCTGATGAAAGAGGAACTGTTGGCATTTTGAAAGCAATTCTCTGTACATAGTGGAGATTTCCAATTAGCACATTTAAAGACTTGTATGAGATGATGCTTAAAAATGGGACATTACAAAATGAAATTATGTCATGGCACTTTCTAATAGAGTTCTGAGAAAAGTCATTGTATGGCAGTGCATTTCATGTGCTTGTCTGAAGTCAATGATTCTTGTTTTCCCTTTTCAATTACAGCAAACCTTTCATAATTATCTAAAAGTTGCATGTAAAGAGGGCTGCAGATCATATAACAGGTATATTACATGCTGTATGACATGAATGGGGGAAACCTTATTTGAAATACAAACATTATGAAGAGTAGCCTGAAAATAAATATTGGTTAATTGCTCTTCTAAATGGCAATTGTACCAGCTAGGCATATGTCTGAGGGTAAAGAGTCATTGTCCTCCCGAAGTGGTGGTGCCTGGACAAAGGCAAAAAGTTAAGGAAGTGCCAGAGGATAAATTATGGTTACATAATGGCAAATCTGTAGTTGATTGACTCCAGATCATAAGCACAGTTAGCACAGGCAATGCCTGCAAAAAGGCCTGGACCTAACTTGTTTAATGATTGCAGAAATAACTGTGGAGATCCTGAAGGGGAAATGCTGTGCTTTTAGTCTCTAGGTAACTAGGAAGGATCATGGAGGCTCTAATTGTGCAGCCCAGACTGACATTACTGTATAATTCTTAGGGCGGGATTATTTGTGTGAATAGTCTAACAAACAGTGATTTCAATGATTCATTTAAGTGTCTAGGTATAGACCTGTTTTCTATTATAAACAGTATTTCTCAGCTGAAGATAGTTAAAAGCCTTATCATTCATTCTAAAAGCAGTATGGATGGTAAGTGTAAATGAGATTTTATAACTAGTTGTCACTCTTTTGCACGCTAAGTTTAATTATCAGAAAAAGAAATATCATTTACAATATTTACACCAAAGGTTAAAGACATGAAGTACTTTATTATGCAATCAATGACATTTGACAACAGGATGCATCCTGAAGGGAGCAGTTTTTTACCTTTAGCTTTGTTGGCTGGTCTCTGACAAGTCACTTTTGGGTAGAGAATATTAGATGGTTGACGTACTCAAAGCTAGCTTTTACTTTCAGATTAGATCTTTTAAAAAGCTTTCCAAATTTATGAATGCATCTTACAAATTGTATTCTAGAATGCGAGAAGTAAGGAATATCTCTTCGTCTTTAACTTACTTTTTCAATATATGATATTTAACAAAACCAAATGAGTAATATAAACATAGCTTGGACTGCAAGTCTGTCATAAAACCATACAGCACTGTAAAGATAAAAAATACTTTTCCCTTAATGGTGCCTTGATTTTCTGTTTGGTTTCTTTAGTAGCAGAAACACGTAATGAAACAGTCTCTCTTAAAAGATCATTAGCTTCATACTATCCTTTTCATGTGTTTCTCAGAGCTGGATTTGGCTGGCTTGGGGAAAGCTGAGGCTGTATACTCTATCAATTCAATGTGTCTTGTTTGTACCAGGGTGACTTGGGCTGCCTGGTTTGTGCTGGAGCATGGGGGGGACTCTCCTGCCTGTTCTGTTGGGATGCCCAGCTGCAGCTGGCAGAGTTCAGGGAGGAGCAGCTGTTGCCTGTAATCTTTGCCCCAGAAAAGGCAGCTTAGCAGTGTGTGAGCACAGACTGCTGCAGGCCTGTAGTGGCAAGACCCTTTCTGAGCTGCAGTGACTTGCTAAGAGTTTGTAATGCAAATAAGACACAGTCTCCCAAGGTGAAGAGCACAATATAAAGTTAGAGCAGAGTGGAATTGTTACAAAAATTGTGGTTTAGTCATGCAAAACAAGTTGGATATTTGTGTGGCTTGGTATTCTCCCACATCTATGTATTTCAGCAGGTTTAGGTTGAGGAGATTCTATCCTAGCCTTTACTGATAATGTGGGTAATTGTACTCACAGGGCTTGGATTGTCTTGATCACTATTTGGGAATTAACAGAAACACATCTGTTTGTGTTTGCAAAATGTTCTTTGGCAAGTTACATGTCTTAACCCACACGGTTTTTAAGGAGTAACCCAACCCTGCCTTGTTTATTTGGGATGTTTTCCTTTTATCTTCTCTGATGTTGTCTGTTTTGTTTTGAATCTGAATACAAAGAAAGAGCTTCTGTCTTTAGTAGTCTTTGACTTTGATCCTGTTGTTTCCTTGTGAAAGAAAGAAGTCTGAGCCCATGGGTGTGCTTATAGAATCAGGGCCATCAGTTGGAATCCAGATCTTTGCATTAGAAATTTTCTCCCTTTTTTTCCCACTGTTTGTGTGCTTTGCTCCTAGGGCTTTTAAATCCTAATTTTGGTTCTTAGGGCTTGATGTTCTTTCTGATATTTCACAAATCATACCCAGGAGTTAAAAAGCAAATAAAAAATAAATACTAATGGACTCTTCCAGAATTAAAGAAAGATGACTTGGAATCTTCAGAAGCATGTAATCTCTATGGCCATTGTTGGTTTTTTCTCATATAGGAAGAAGCTAAAAGAATCTGGGGAGATTTTCCCTGCTATAACAGTGAAAACTTGCAACTTGGAACTCAAAAAGAACAGTGTTGCTAGTGTCTCATGCTCTGTCTCACTACTGAACAGGTTGCTAACTAGGAGTTTTTCTGTTCATGGGTTTATATTGTAAAAGAAAATACTGCAAAAGGATATGTAATGCAATTTTTGACAGGTTGAAAAAAAATACCCCAAACACTGAGATATTACGCTAGGGATGAGTTGTCTGTTGTGTGTGTATATGCTTAGGGCTGTGGTGGTTTCACAGTAGGCCAAGCTCATTATACATGCAGCTCTATGCATATTTCTGTCCACACCTGACAGTTTGTTCATTTTTCAAACCTGTTGAACCATCTTTCTCTGTGCCAGGAGATCTTTCTGACTTTATTCCCCTTTCTTAGCACTCTGGGTTTTCTCTGGACCCTTTTTTTACCTCATACAAAGAGTTGAGTTTGTGCCTCATGTTCTTCTCATGCCAGTATTCTTCCTTTTTTAGTCTCTTGCCAGAAGTTCCAAGAGCAATCTCACCCTTCCCCAATCTTCTCTGTTGATTTCACCAGTGAACTCATGTTCTGTTGTGTTTCTCTGCACTTTTCTTTACTTTGTGTACTTTTTCTTACTTTAGCTCAAGGAGCTCCAGAGAGTTTCTCAAGTGTTGGGGCTGACTGAATGAGAGCCAAGAGCAAGTGTTAAAGCCAGAGCAGGGCCTCAAGAAAGAACCTTGTGTTTGTAACATTCCCTAGTGGTAATATTCCTTGTGTGTATGGCTTCTTTTGTATGTGAATCCAAAGTACTTTACAAATATTAATACAGCCATAGAACCACTCTTTGAAGTGGGTGATAGCTGTGTGTTCTCCTTACTTCTTGGTTTTGTAATTTAATTTTCTAAACTCATTATGACATGTAAGATTGAAGGCTACATGTGATGCTGCGAGCAAATGAGATGAGTTCATTTTTCTTCTCTAAGAAGTTTGACTAGAATAAATAGATGGGTTCATTTGAAATAAATTGACACATGTAAACAGATTTTGAGTCTGTTACAAACTGAGATGAGAACACATTCACGCTTATTTCTTTAGTGCTCTGCTGTGCAAAATTTATTTAGAAAATAGTAAAATGCATTTCTTAAATAGCTGTGTTTATATAATTATATTCTTGATTAGTTTTGCTATGTTCTTACTGCATAATGAATGCCTTTTCCAGTTTAGCTTAATCTATTTTTTTCAAAGTATAGTGACTTACATTGACCAGGATACAGCTTTGTTATTACAAAATAATGTTCTTGAACAATTGTAGGTACAAATCAGACTTGTGTTAATCTCAGCAGCCAGGACTAGACCAAGCCTTATATTTAATAAGAGTTTCTGCTTTTTGTCTGAAATTTCTCAGAAGGAAATAAATATGTATCTGCTCTGTGTGGTGCTTGAGGAAGTGAGCCAATGCTTATAAGAACTCAGTTAACGTAGTGAGTGTGCAGAGAACATATTCTGCACTTTTGTGGAGGTGTCTCTGAGATTTCTGGATTTACTGAAACCTGCCCATGGTTCTGATCAGGTGCTTGCTAAAAGCCAAAAGTCCTCAAATTCTATCTCAGCAAAATATCCCAATGGAAATGGAGGACATGCAGGGCAGCTGGACATATAATGCTTTACTTGCTCTATGGAATGGATGAACTGCAATTTGTGAAAGGGAAAAAAGTAAACACAGTGTCTAAAATGTGTGTGTACCTGGAAGGTAAAGTATGTGAAATTGATGATTGGAGATATTTTTATTATGAAGAAAAGCCTTTTGTACTAAATCCATCTTAAGAGAATGTGTTGCACTTGTGCCATATATACTCAGAAGATGGATGCAACATTGCCAAGGTTTAGGTTTCGTACCCTAGAAATGATCCTAGAAAAAAACTGTACAATATAACTCTTCACACAATGCAGCAGTAGCACTAAAAATTGTAAATTCTTGCCAATTCATTTATTGCAGTAATGAAAATCATTTGCTCTCTGTCTCAGACTAATAAAATAAAAAAGGATTTGAAAGTATAAAGTTATAGCAGAATAAATTAAATTTAGGTATTCAAGTGGTTTTCTCAAATACATTTATACTTTAGCACTTCAAATGAATGAAGAGATGGACCAACAATGGCAAAACATCTCTATTAAACTTCATTCTTTAAGTATAATTTTCTTGTTGCCAAATAACAGCATTTCTGGCTGAAGTTCTGAGCACCAGTTATGTTTCTTGCCCAGTTAAGTCAATTACAGGTGTGTGGTCTGTCGGAATTTATCAAGATTACACAATGCTGACATGTCCTATTTAAAAAATGTAAACTCAGTTGTGTCTAACATGGAGGCTGCTTCTAGCACACACAATATTTATTCTCTTTATGTCAACCTTTTATTAGTCTGTGTAAAATATTAATGTGTGCCAGTCTAGATTCATGTGGTGACTTTTTTTAAAACAGTGTTGTACAATATAGCTGGATCAGAACAAAGTTCCTCTAAATGCTATTATCAAACACAATGTTTTTGAAGAACTATTTTTTAAAGACATCAGTGTTGTGAGGATTATGTCTTTTGAATCTCTTCTGGAGGGATGTCTAGTATAATTTTTATAAGGGGGTATTGCTGTGCCTTCTCAAATAATCTGTAAAGTGTTGCATAACTTGAAAGTGTTGTGAAATTTGGATATAAATGTTTTAAGTTTAATTTAAGTTAATCATGTTGGAAATTTTGTTGAACACATTAAAAATTTTTGGTTTCTTTCCATAGAACACATGAAAAGTTACTATGTTTCTCATCTAAGAATATGGCATGGCAATCAATGAAAATGTTTTTACATATATTGTTAGAAATATATTTGTGTGAACAGATTGCCATTCAAGATGACATTATTCTATATTTTTTTCATCTTCTTTTGTCAGGTCCTGGAGGCTGCTAGGGCAGTCCTGCCAAATGTTTAGCCTAGGCAAGGCAAGCCTGGAGTTACAGAAAAGTAGCACTTAAGTTGATAGTTCAATAGTAGGACTATTTTGATGGATGTTGTTCTATGGCTGTATATGAACAAGAAAATGGGGAGAACTAACTGCACTTTTATCTTCAACTAACCCAAGTAAAGCCTAGTACTCTTGGGTTTATCTTCCCCTTAGAAGCTTCCTGTTGCCTGTCTTTTTTTTGTTGTTAAACTGGATGGGCCAGGTTGACCCCCTGTGGTATGTGGCTTTTCACTTGGTTCTGGATATTAGGTGGTTCATGGGCAGCAGTACTGATCAAGGTAACATCATACTGCTCATCAGTTCTGGCCTTCATTTTGTATTTTTATTTCCTGAACCATATTTTGTGAGGTTTTTTGACTCATAACAGTCAGACCTCTGAGACTTTTTCAGCTCTGGTTAGGAAATCTGACAAACAGACTTCTGCAAAATGCAGTCACGTTCCCTGCATTTTGTCCTAATTTTTATAGAGGAGTTGGGATAAAAGAAGAGTTGATATCCAAGTCTTCTCTGTCGTGTTCTTAGTCTTCTGCTCAGGTTTTTAACTCTCCCCAGACATTTTGGCTGTCAGCTGTGAGATCTCTTTCACTGTTTCACTTACATATCCAGCTTTTCTTGTACTTGTGTTGGAGCCTGACAGGACCCAGGGTCAATTGTCCCCAGGATCTTTACCCTATCCTGGCTGTTTCTTGTGTCTTCATCGCTCAGCTGGTTTCCCTTCTTCTCTAGTATTCTGGTCCTTCATCTACATATGTGCTCTCTCATCCCATACTCTTACTTGGCAGATTATTATTTAGAGAATTGGGGAATGTCAGAAGCAAACATGATTGAGTTATTGCAGTATTTTGCATATATACCTGGAGACTGCATGAAAGTTGCCTAGCAAAGTCTGAATTTCCCTAAATTTCATAACAGAAGTAATTGTCCTTTCAACATTTTTTTGGGTCAGCAGGGAGCTTATGAGTTTAAGGAGAGAACCACTCAATACTGGATGAAAAACCTTCCATAAAGACAGGTTTGTCTGTTGTCACTAGGACACAGCACTTGATCTCAGAGCCTCAGTTTCTGCAGTCTTTGACTGGTTCACTTCTGTATTGTCTGAGCCAGCCAAAACTGTTTGCTATATATTCTCCTGCTCTGAATGTTTTACTATCCCACTACAAAATCCCAATACCAAAGATTTATTTGTTTTATTTATTGTTTTTTCATAGTTGTAAATAAATGAAATTGGTCCAGGTTCTTCAATATGCCTGGGGACCTTTGTAAAGCTGCCTGTATGCCTTGATGTGGAAGGAAGCAGCACACTGTTTAAAAGATACAAAACTGGAGAAATCCTGGTCACTTGTGGACGTAGGGAAATGACACAAAGAGATTGGTAGAGATAAAAATGAACCTGGGAAAAGACCAGAAGATTGGTGAAAGTTAAGTTATCAGATCAGAGTGAGAGCTTCTAAACTGTCTCCCCAGCACAGTCAGTCTCTAGACAGAGGTAAGAAGCTTAGGAAGGAGCTGTGGGGGGAAGTGATTGGTCAGGTATATAAATTTAGATGGTATCTTTAGTGTACAGTGAAGTTTTGGGAACCTTGTACTGGCAAATTATACTTGATATTTCTTTCCTCTGTTACCATGCAAATCCAGTATTTCTTTGTTCATAACACTTCTGAAAAGAGAGCTCAAGAATGTCTGAGGGTCCAGAGAGGAAATGGGGAAGGCACAGTTGGGAATACGAGGGAGGAACTTTTTTAAAAATGTGAAAAAGCAACATTTGGATTGAAAAGATATCTGGCTATAAGGAGGAGAAAGGCATAAAGGATCTGTTTTAATGGAATTGTTCCTAGTGGAAAACATCAGCAATAAGTTTTTTTTTATATATAAACTGCTTTTTGAAGTGTATGTTAGAGAAGTCCCAGATATCCTCTGTCAGCAGTTCTTCACCTCCTGCCTCACAGCCTCCTGTCCCCATTCATGTCTGTGTTTTCTCTGTGTAGGATGACTAGGTGTCACCTTGATTATGCAGACAAATTAAAACAATGAGCTGCCTTCCTTCTGGATAAGATCATATATAAGACGGAAAAAAGATTAAAAAAGAGACAATACTTATATAGAACCTCTGATTCAATCAATAGGAAAGTTAAGGTAGGGCTTAGGACAAGACCTGTTTTAAAGAATTTAGATCTTGTTCTAGGTGCTGTCTTTAATATTTTATGAGGGACTTAGTATTGTCTTCAGCTGATATCGTCATATAGGGGTGTAAAATATACTAACCCTTTTACTTCCATGAGGAAAAAAATGAAGTACAAATCCCATACTGTTTTATCATTGCTGTTCCATGGAAAAGCATGAACTCAAGCTGCAGTAGAGGAAGAAATGATTTGATGTTCTTGTAGATAGCAAAAACAGTGCCCTTCATATGCTTTGAATTGTTGTATCATTTACATTTTATTTCTTTGTGATGCTGTTCATAATTTCATAAAGTATATCACACTCGATGCTATTGAGAAGAAATAAAATTTATGTAAGATGAAAAGAAGTGCCAGTATGCAGCTTTTAGCCTTGATTTGTTGTAAAGCTAAGAGACAATTTAACATTGGGGATGGAGAGAGAAGGGGGATTACCTAAGGGATACTGTTGTTGAGGAGAGTGTAATTTTACTGTCAGATATGCTTGGACTTATTTTTGTCAGAGTAATTTGGAGTAATCTATGGGTTATTTGTGCTCTGATTTTCTCCAAAGTGCTGTGATGTTTCTTGAGACCCGTTGTGCGGCTTGAGTTAACATTTACCTGAGCCCTGCAGGTTTGTAGCCTGATGGGGGCACGGTGACACCTGTGGGAGATGCTGGCTTGGAGGATGTTCCTGCTGAGTGGATGTTCAGTTCAGTTTGGGGATGAGCACTCCCAGCCCTCTGCTGCTCTGCAGGGTGACAGGCAGCGGGGCCAGCCGCACGTGTTTCTGGAGCCATGGAACTGCACTTGGTGTCTCCAGTACTGCTCCTTTGCTCCCCCGGATTCTTCTCCCTGTCAAGGGAGTAATTCCATCTGTGGATTTATTTCAGGAAGTCTAATAAACTATCAATACTTTCTGCATACATAACTCATGAGAATAAATGATGGCTGCGTATCTACATAGTACAAAAGACATCTATCCATTTTAATATTGCTCTAATTTTAAATTACCTAAAGAGTGTGTTCCTTTCTCCCAGGAACTTTGTCTGTCACTTAAATAACGATACCATTTAAATTATTGCAGTTGCATTAAAATCCATTCATTTGTATGTTTTATGTGTTTTGTAGCTGTATTTTTAAACATCTATTGCAAATGCACTTTACAATGCTAGTAGAAAATTACTTTTTGTATTTCTGTAATGATCCCCTTGAGGTTATTTTTGCATAAATCCTTTTTTCTATTTTCAGATACAGATCTGTTTTATAGTAGAGAAAAAGCATTTTTAGCAAAAAATGTGAATTAATTTTTTATATTAAAAACATCCTCTGTGGGTCCTAATTTCTGAAACATGAGGATCAGAGGCACTCTTTATAAGGAGCTATAATTTGTATATTATTTTATAATTACATATTCCTTTTTGTAACAAAAATATGCCACTGTTATCAGTTCTGTTGCAGTGTTCATTGTACTTATTTGAAGAGGAATATTTTCTATATAGTTTATAAATTTGTCATGCACAATTTCCTGTTAAACCTAGTAATGGATTCCTTGAGTACTTGAACCTCAGAGGAACCGGAATAGACTTGGTTGCAATTTCTTATAAATTTTAGTGATTTTATTTTTATATATTTTGTTTAGCTTACTTTGTAGTTTTCATATGCCTGTGTTTTTTAATCTGTGTTGAGAGAGCTCAAGAAGTTCTTGCTACATTTTGCCAAAGAAATTGTTTTTTGAACTTCTTGATCTTCTTTTCACATTGTACTAATTTGTGAAGGGTACAACATTGCATGCTGATTTTTAACAATTTCTATTGAATTTGAATTATTTGACTTATGGAATACATATTTATGTCTATTCCATAATATCATGCATTTTTTTATGGAACATAACTTGGTATGGATTACACTTTGTGGCAAGTTTACAGGTTAATATCTCTGACTTAACAACTTCAGATAAAGTGGAAGTGAGCTGATACTAGTTTTTACTTTAAAATATTACTAAAACAGAATATAATTATTAGAGGTTTCAACTAGTTTTTATTTTAATAATGTTTTGATGCCTTCTAAGTTATGTGAAGTCTCATGAACAGGATTTCACTGCCCAACCATGATGTCAGTGTAGTATTTACTTCTATAGAATTTGCATATCACCAAAATGTTACGCTGTCATGGCCAAGTTGGAGTGGCAGTCTGAATTCTGATGATTAGTTCCTCTCCACTCATTGCCTAGTTGAGTGTTAGCCATTCTCTAAGTTTAAGGAATTGCTATAATTTGCATATAAGTTTAAGACTATATTTGTTGGAAGAAATGCTAATTTCAGTGACCTTATTAGTATATACCAATATAATATATTTAAGAGAGAGGGTTTAATTACATCTGTTGGTTGTCTTCAAAAAATTCATAGGTAATGCATAATTTTAAAATAGCTTCAATATCTCAGAAGTTCTACTAGTTTGATCACTGAGTTACAACTTTTTATGGAATTGTCATGCATTTTTTTGGCCTGGACATAATGATTTTTTGATTAGGATGGGATTTTTTTTTTTTTCATAAATAGAGGGTTTTTTTCTTATGGTGTATATTCAAAATGTTCTCCTTCTTTCTTTTTCATCCATAATTATATCATTGAGAACTATCACAAAGTTTGTTATTCAACACAAATTGTTGTAGAACTTCTCGTAAAGCAGCCTTTTGCAGATTTTTTTAGGATCCTTTTGCAAGATCCACTTTTCCCCCCAACCTAGTAATTAAAAAGGTAACATGAAAACCACAACCACAATGCTTGCCTGTGTCTTAGATGCCTGTCTTGCAATAAACATTGCTCGTAGTCATTGATGTTTTAGAATGCAATGTGTTTCACCAGTGCACCCACTGGCCCTTGGATGTTACCAGTGCAGACAACCAGTACAGACACAAAGGGGCTCTCAAAGGCTCAATCAGCAAAGCCAAGAAATAGCATTAATCTACAGAAAACAACCCTTCATTTAATCTATACAGTTTCTGAAAACATAGAAAATGCTACCAGAAGATGAGCCTGAGGAGCTTCCACTACGTACTACATCAATAATCTCCTAAATACATGCTTAAGAAAACGGATATTGGGATGGACATTTTAATTTTTCTGTGTACTAATGGAAATAAGAATTTTGAGTTGTTCTAAATTCTGGAAGATGATTTCCAAGGATGTTCCATATTTAAAATTTTCTGAGCACATTTTTGTGTTAGATTTGATTCTTTTGCTCTGATTACTCACTAATATCCTTTAGAATGTTGGTTGTTTTTTTTTTTTTCCTAAATGGAAAAAAACCCATAGATTTGACATGCATTGGTATTCACAATTGAATTCTAGGGTGACATTTACAGCAAGCACATTTTCTGGAAAACATATCTAAATATTGGTGTGCTTTAGAGAAGGAAAGCTAGAAAAACGGAAGGCAGATGTCCACTGTGATGTATTGCTGGCCTGGTACCAAAAGATGCCAAGTGTCTTGTGCTAAGGCATTGTGAACATCACAGAATCAGTCCCCAGGCTGATCAGAGTGAGAAATACATCATCTTCATAAGAAGATGGAACTGCTCCTGTTGGTGTGGGGTAGAATGTTTGTGTGTTATGCTACACTGTATTCTGCTGTGTGGTTCTTTTAAAATACTGTCCATCTGTATGCACCACTTGGATTTGTGCATGGGAACTTGCATGCAGTTTAAATGCACATTGTATTCCATTTTCCAGTAAAGTTAACAGAGGAGTAAAAGAAAAATTTGCCAGGCCTATTCTTCACTTAGCTTTTTATTTTTAACAAATGAAAAATACGTAGAGGAGTTGTCATTTGTTAAAGTGTAGCAGAAAGAGCGAAACAGGCCAGTGGATGCTTCATCAAGAACGCTCATTCAGAATGATGAATGTGGCTAAACACACATTTGTTCGTAAAACTTGCAGAGTGGATGAGCATCATTAAGCATGAGGAATAGGTGCAGCACACTGAGAAGAGAGTGGAGCAAACAGATGTTGTGAATTTTCGCAGACATCCTTCATCCACCAGTCCATCATTAATATGGTTGAAGGTGATCCTTTCTTTTTATTTAATAAGCACAAACAAAGTGTGTGTGCTCTGATACTGCTGAACACACTTTTTCCAGAGGGAGTGGGGTTTAGCTAGAGGGCTACTAAAATGCAGATAGATTTCCTGTTTACACATGGTGATGGCATGTCAGCTTTGTGTGCTTGCACGTATGGTTTGACACAGCTACTTTCTTTCCTCTCAGTGTGCCTTTATTTGACAAGCTTTTGAATATAGAGGTCTCAATGTGCAAAGAATGCCCTGAAAACCCATTTGATCCATGGAACTACCTTTTTGAAGATTTAACTTAATGCTGATTTTTTACTTCTCTATTTGTGTGTGAAAATTTCTTTATACATTGTCACCTTATCAGGAATTTCTGAAATTTTCAGTCTTAAATGTTAATTGGAATGTTTATCCCTGCATGAGATTTTAATTCCTGATGTCCAAAAGGTTTGGAGGAGTGCATTTTATCTTTGTCACAAGCTTAAAGTTCTTTTGATCTTTTTTCATACTTTCTTCTGTGATTATGAACAATAGAATTTCAAGTTTACTTTTACAAGTACCTAACAATCCTTTTTTCATGATGGAGAGCTGCTTTTGTGGTGGTCATCTACAACTATAAATGCTTACTCTAGTTTATCAAAGGGTTTTTTTTTTTTTTTAATGTGCTTGTTCATGTTAATTATTAGTCATTTTCATAGAAATCAGTACAGTCCTTTACTGCAAAGCATGGTCTTGAAAACAAAATCGTGCTTAAAGGTTTTCTCACATATTTTCATGAATGAGGCGTTCTGCTCCTGGAGTTTTTGCCAGGTTTCTGGGAATTTTCATATGTGTCCTTAGCCCTGCACAAGAAGTATGTTCCAAAAATTCATATGCAGGAATTTTTCTAAGTACAAAAAAGTTTTTACAGCACTGCATCTTCAGTTAAAGTTGCAGGAAGGTGACCTTGAAACAAGGGGAGGAGAAAGCAGAAAAATGGGGAAGATCTGATTTTGAAATACCATTAATATGAAAGGTGGTACAGTGGTCACTAATATGTTTCTCTGTGTAAAGGCCTGCATGCCCTGTACGGACACATCCCAGAAGGGAAATGATCCTCTTTCATGTATTTCACACCAGCAAATTAATGTCAAGCAATCCTATTTTTTTCTTCACAAAGCAGAAGAGGAGGAGAAAACCAATAACTTCATAGTGCCACTTATTCAAATTCGTTCATCTCTGTGTTTTGTAATATTAATTATAATTTTCTTGTTATATTTTTGATGACTTTTGAAGTGTTAGTGAAGATATTGTGTAGAAACATTATGGAATATTATGCCAAAAATGTTAAATTCCTTTCATTAGGGATAACTGAATAACCTTTCATATCTTTTCTGAGGTTCATATAAATAGGTGATTTGTACCAGACGCAAGGTCTTTCGCATGAAATCCCAAGAGCCCTTCTATGTTCTGCAGACTTTTGAATTTTGCAATATAAAACTTCTAACCCCACTTTCTTCTCTTTTTTATTCCCCCACATTGTTTTTTCTGCATGCTTTATCTTAACAAGGTACACAGAATTTGATTTTTCTTTGCTTAGTTATGGAAGAAACTATCATAGATTATTTTTAACACTAGGGTTATTGTAATTAAGGAGAAATCAGCTGGTATACTTGCTAATACCATATATATATTTATTATATATATAATCATATATACTTGCTAATACCTTTGTGTGCTTTGATTTCATGTAACTGTTATTGCCTAATCAAGTTGCTGGGCTATTCTAGGTGTGCTTAATTGCTTGCCTGAAAAGAGACTTTTTGGCAAAGCACTGTGCTTGTGGCCACTTCTAGTAGCTTATTTTTAGTCTCCTGGATGGGAAGGACATACAAACTGATCTTTTATATTTGGGACAAGGAATGCTTGTAGGCTTGAGGACTGGTGAATATTCTTTTTGAGTACCAGCCTGTGTTAATGACCTGAGTAAAAATCATGGGTTTTGAACTATGACTTTTTTCTAAAAGTTTGTTTTAATAGGCAAAACCTTTGGCAAGTTGGAACATAGGCATGTTGTTGTAGGCTGCCCATGAATGTGAACATGGGGCTAGAGACTGAGCCCAGCAGGCTAAGTAGAGGCAATGCTGATATTCTTAAATCAGAATTTGTTTTCCCTGAGACAGTGGTAATATGAGAGATTATTTTTTTATTCCATTTTTGGAGATCTAAGTAAAGAAGGGTGTTGAGGGTGAAAGTCAGGAGGCAAGAATTTATTCAGGGCACTGTAGATATTGTTTCTCTCTCTCTCACAAACTAAATCAATTAAAGGAAGTGGTTGGCAATGGCTTAGGTGCATAAATGGTTTGAAAATTATCAGAACAAAAATTCTGTTAATTTGCCCAAAAATATTCAAAACCTATGTAAAGAAAATTTATCTTGTCATTCATGGGAAAATGTCCAGTTGTCAGGGCCAGCTTTGCTTAGAGATTCCCTTGCCTTTACATATAAACATATCTCCTAATAAATTAAGTACTATGCATATAAACATATTTTATAAAAACCGTTTTAAAGTTGGAATGTATTCTTTCCACTGTGCTGCCTCTTAGTTTCCCAAAAGCATTTACAAGCCACCTCATTTTACCTCTTCAAATTTCCTTTTGAAATTCTTCTTATACATAGTGGATACAAGATTTGACAGGGGCCTATCATTATGGTGTTGCATTATTTACTTTTACTCTCCCATCTTCCTTTGGTCGTTGTTTTTCTTCTGTTCCATAGATGCACTTGTAATTTTTTTATTCCACATTAAATATTTCTCTGTGTGTTTTGTCATTGAAAATTTAAGTTAGGAAGCAGTAATCTGATGAGCAGTGCTGCCTTCCGGGGGTCCTTAATCTTGTCTTCTATATTTTCATTGTCCTTCAGTTCTTTCATTCTTATTATAGTAGGGGCTGAATGGTGGACCAGATCAGAAACTGATCTATGTCAAAAATTATTTAAGAAAAAAAGAATTCCTAGTCATCTCATTTCTCTGTTGCTGCCTGTCATTCAACTCCACTAACAGTTGTTCCAATTGTAGCTTTAGTGTGGAAGCACAAATGAGCAGCTGAAGGTAGTTGGCCTGTGAATCTCCTAGACAGAACTATATAAATACTACTTCAGCAAAAGCATAGAGCATCAAAGTTGTAAATTTATGGGATAGTCATTTGTCTATTACAGATATTCCAAAGGGGACAGCTTTCTGTGTCAATTTAAAAGAATATTTAGCAATGTTCTCTTAATCATCATGGCTGTTTCCAGGTAGATTCAATCTTTAAAAACCTCATATTCAATAATGAGTTCTCAGTTTAAGTGTAAATTAGATATAGCTCTTACCCCACTGTGCCTCTCCTCAGTCAGTACATCATTTTCATCTGCTAAACTGTATGGAAACGTATGCTGGATGGACAGTAAGCAAAAATGTTTTCAGAATTCATCTTGATGTGCTTATACATTAAATTTTATAGTCTCTGTAAACACAGACTGTAGTCCATTCTTAGTTGAGAAACATACAATAGAATCTACACAAATTGAGAAACTTGTTGGCAAATAAAATTGATAATGTAGGAAATTATTTTAGATTTTATTTGGGGCCCACATGCAGTAGCTCTAGTTAGAATTTATTAGTACCTCAAGAATGGAAGTGTCCAAGTCAAAGTAGGATGTTTTCTGAGATGCTCTATATTGCCTTAATTTTACCCCATGTTTTTCCTAATATTTGTTGTGTGTTCCTTTCAGAGCTTCAGTTTACAATTGGATTTAATTTTGATTGGCTTTAGGTTTTGTGGTGCAGAGAGAATACAATTCTTGAATTCCATCAAAATTAATGCTAAAGTACCACACTGAAACAGTTCTTCAATAAATTTTAAGTACTGAAATAACATATAAATAAGAGCTGCTTGGATACTCTGAGGTGTAAGTATGCCTGTCAAGTCTAAATCCTTCTCCTGATAGATTAACAGTTCGCCCAGTAACCTGAACCTTTATCAGTAATGTGCAAATTTACAAGGAAATGATTGGATCAGCAGCCTGTATAGGTTGACACCAGCCTGAGCATGTCATGCCAGCTCCAACATTTGTGATACAAAACGATGTGTGTGCATGGGTAGAGATAATCGTCCTGTGTGGGGGTACCGGGGATGCTGCTGCAGCTCTCTCTTCAGCTGATGGGCTGAGTGCTGGCATGTGTGCATGTGCTGATACCAAACTAATCACATCGCTCCCACCCTGAAGAAAACACCAGCACGGAAGTTTCAATTCCTAATTCTACAGCTGTTATTTTTCCCCCGTAGGGAAGGTATTTGAACTTTCTATGCAGGATACTTTTCTTCTTGTTAAGAGGGAAATAATGATAATGCCTGACTTGAGAAGAGGTAAAAGAGGACAGATACATTAACTAGTCTCAAAGTGTTATGGAAATGCAGGTGGGAAGATTACTGCTTAGTAAAAAGAAAACCTTTCAAATTACAGTAAAGGGAATCGAGGTATGCACTGTTTCCCTTTCAAAATCAGTAGCAGGATATTTAGAGGACAGGCTATCACTATTATGTTAAATTGTGCTACCTACAACATAAGCTTCTGTCTTTGCTAAAGCTGCCAGTTTTTATAAACAGCTGAAGACAGAAAGGGTTTACTAAGAATAATGTTGAAGCCCAAAAGAATCCTGCAGCCTATAAATCTTAATAGAGGTTCTGAGATTCCAATGGGCTGCATGTGTCTCTTTTACCCAACCTCACTCCATCTTGGCTCCCCTGTGATGACTGCAATTTTCTTGAAACAGAGGCACGGTGACTTGAATTTACTCGTGGCACTATTTGCCTACAAACAGGAATACATGCATATAACCTATGCAAATCAATAAAAGCATGTCAAGACCCCTTAGATCGCAGTGCTCTGCTAAAATGCAATTTATCATGCTGCAAATGAGAGTAAGAGACTAGGTAACAAATAGTGTCTGATCATTTAACTAGCACCTGTTGTCATGCATTTGAAAACTGCATTTTTCATTTGACGTACAGTAAATTGCATTTTCATATATATTGAATGGAAGAGGGGGACTTGGGGATGTACATATGCAGGATTTCATGAACAATGGAAGTTTTACAGCTGCTTGCTTGAAGGGGTCATATCAGAGTCTAAAAATGTATTTGTTCAGGTTTTGGGAATGCAAAATATCTCTATTTAGAGAAAGTGAGGTTTTGATGGTAATTCATAGCAGTGTTAAATTTATAATTACTGAAAATTGTTTCTAAAAATATCTAAATCAGGCAGCCATTTTAAAATTTATTCTAAGAAGGTGCCAGATCAGGTGAAAAACCGCAATATCTTTTGAGAAGCACTGTTTAAATTTCTTTTGAGGAGACATTCTTCCCCATTGAACCCATTTCTTTAAAAATGTCGGGTGTTTATTTGGTGTTTTTGTGGGTCTTTTTTTTTTTGTGTCTGATTTTTGGTTTTTTTTTAAGATTTTGGGTTGGGGTTTTGTTGGTTGGCTGGGGTATTTTTGGGGGCTGTTTGTTTGCTTTTGTTTTCTATTTGGGAGTTTTAGGATTTGTCACAAACAATGACTTGAGATATGTCCATGTAAGGAAGAGCTCTTCAGAATCTGGAGGCTGTGCTAGTTAAGACATGCAAAGTTAAGACGTGACTTTCAGTCTTGAGGCATATTCCTTTCTGAAAGATGCAGGATTTTTTTAGCTAGTGTAAAACTTGTTTCTTTTGCTGAGATTAATCCAGTTATGGTTTGTGGTGCATCTTGTGTATCATAAAGAAATGGTCTTGGAGACGCACAGAAAATACGTATGGAAATTCCAGAGCAATGAAGATCTTTTGCGCTCGACTAATGGCTTTGCAAATGTTCATGGATTTTGCTGCCCCAGTTGATGTATACTAATCGTTGGAGCATTTTTCCTATGTATCTGCTTTTAATGATGTGTAGTTAATTTCTTGGCCCTAGTGGACATATTCATGTAGGTCTCATGACTTTTTTCAGCACAGAAAAAGTAATTTATTTCTTTTGCTCACTACCAAGCTATTTCTTACAACTTGTGTTGTTATTGTCTGTTCATTAAGAAATTTATTCCTTGGAAAGTTAGTGTGAGGTTGGTTTTTCTAGATTCATGTGACATATTATAGGTATATAGGTGCTCTGTCCTGAGGTTACCCTCAGGAATTTTATAAATTATAAATTACCTTATTATATTGTCTGTATGAATGAGAGATTCAGGAGACTTCACTTTCTCAATACCTGGAGCAGATTAATTAAACTTCTTTTATGTAATAAGCACATGATGCAAATCTACAAAGATCCTGATCTTTTACCATCCTTCCATTTTCACATTTGTACTGGTATCCTCTATGTTAGCTTCTCTAGATTTAGGGCTTTTTCATGCACTCTGAATGTTGGCCTAGTGCTGACTATAGAAATGGATTCCTGAAGTGTGTAAGCAGATTTATTTGTCATAGGCCATTTATGAATTTTGTCTACAAGTAGAAAATTTTAGAACCAACAATTGACCACCAAAAAAAAAAATCTTCACTTTGACTCCTGCAAGGAGAGCTGTATACACAAGAAGGTTTTTCATAGTATTATGTTTAAGGATTTGGTGTGCTTTGGTTAGACTGAAGGCTTTTGTTTTTTAATTTCTATTAAATAAAAAAAAAATCAATTTGCAGATTTCATTGATATACTTCCTTTTTTTGTAAAAATAATTTTGTTAGTAGAAAAAAGAGATTGTAGCCTTACTGGTACATTGAGGAAATTTAAACTGGAGGTTTTAATGCACAGTCAATTTTTGCTAACAGAAGTGACTTAATTGTGGTAAGTTAGGTGTAAATACTTTTTTGAGAAAAATCCTTTAAATGCTCATTGACAGCAGAGAAAATGCAAACCAGTGTAAAGACAAACTGGTTTGCAGTGTTTCAGCTTGATTTTGCTAGCAATGAAATGTAAATTGTGTTATGGTGCAGAAAACTATGCCAAGTCATGGGTTTTATTTCAGATCATTAGTATGATGAGCATGTTGTGTTTATGTGAACAAAACTCTGATGAACACTAATCTGAATGGCTACTTAGTCATTTCAATCAGTTGGTAATTATTGTTTGGCAACAAAAATACCAGTTTCATCCAATAAAGCTGGTAGCCTTATATAATTATTTCCTGATTCTTTCCTTCTAGAGCCTTGTGTCAGTGTCATGTGTTTGTATGATTATTCAGCTTTTACTTTCTGATTTCCATGTCCCTGTGGCTTGGCCTCATACTGGGAGTGAGGGTATATGGGAATCACCCTTTGCAGGCAGGGGGGCATTTGTGCATGCTTGAGGTAAAACCCCAGTTCCGACAGCATAGAATGAAGAGTTTGTTTTAAAAAAATTAGTGTTAATTAAAGATTTAGAGAAATTGCTGCTAAACGTCTTACTTCTGTAAATGGCAGTCTTTTCAAAGGGGAGAGTGTTCAGGTGGACATTGATGATCCTGGTAGGTCCCTTCCAACTTAGGATATTTTATTTTTCTGTAAAGTGTGTGAAAAATGCATATTCTAAAATATCTTATTGTTTACATGTTTGTGTTTTGGAGTGGTTTTTTGGTGTGTATGTGGATTTTTTGTTTTGTTTGTGTTTTTTTTTTTTCTCCTGGGAGCATGGCAGTGTTTTATTTTTCAGCCTAAAATGCTCCTTTCCTTTGGGAGATATGGCAGACCCCTGCACAGCCCCAGTTAAACTCACTTGGGAAGAGACACCAGCAGCACAAGGGGCTGTGCCCACACAGGGGCACCTGGGTGGAAGGTTTATTTCTGCTGCCACCACCCACCCGGTGTGAATTTTTCCTCTTGGGGCAGCTGGGGCCAGCCAAGGCCAGGGTTTTGGTTCTCAGTGCCAGTGAGCACACGGAGATGGCAGCTGCTCAGGGCTGTTTCACACCCCTTGATAAACAGAGGGGAAAAAAATGAATTTCTCCTGGATTCTCATTGCTTCCCATCTTTTGACACCCTACGTGCTTGTGAAGAGAGGGTAAGAGAAGTGCTGATCCACTCCTCCTCTGGCTTGAAGGGTGCTGGTTTATCTTCTTGCCCTAGGGGCGTTGGGATTATGTAGATGCCTTGGAAGTCTTTTAATTTTCCACCTTTAAACATCTGATTTGCTTAAGGAGGAGTGGATGATATTTTCAGGAGGACTGCTGTGAGTGTGAGTGGAGGCCCCAGTAAATCACTGGTTTTCTGTACCTCTCTAGACTCAGTGTTTTATTTCCCCCATCTATTTCCCCCTCCTTAGCATTTAAAAATGGCATTATATGAAGTAAAGGCTGTTGCTCTGTTGGGAGAAGGTCCAAAACTGGTGCTCCCTTTCTGCTAACTTACTGGTCATGTACTTCCCCTGTGTTTTAGAAAGGCTGTGTGCCTACTCCCAAAGATGGAACTGCATTCTGAGTGGTTTGCATGAGGTGGGCTGTACGGAAACCCTGCAGAAAACAGAGGATAAATTTGTGGCAAAGTGCAAATACTGAAATGAGGTTTTTGTGCTCTGCTCACCAAGAGCAAAGCAGGCAACTATTTTTTCCCCTCTCTCTTATGGGGGAATATTTTCCTCAAATGATTGATTATGATTTTGTATTATTACTTGCTGATAAAACTCAATTTTTGTATGTTTAACTTTCAATTTGTTCTATTTTCTTGTGTCTAGAAATATATTCTAATGGTTTTAAAATGAGAAATATACCAGTTAGGATTGTTTTGGTGCAAAGATTTCCATTTAGTTAACAGAGAGAAGGAGAGAGAATTTTTTAAATAAAGCATCTTTGAATTGCTTGCAAAGGGAACAGAAAACACATATTTTAAATATTTTGACGTGGGAGGTCAGAAGGGAAGTGTTTCATTTTATTGTTTAGATGTTTCATATTTGTCTTCTGCCTATACAATCTGCCTGTTTTAAAACTTCTGTAAAAAGTCGTAGTTCTTGCAAGTAGCCCCTCTGACATTCATTTGTAATACCACGCAAATGCTGTGACTTTGCCAGCTGTGCCTCTTAGTATAGAAGGCCCCAAACTATTCTTGATACTTGTTCTGAAGATAAATTAGTGGCTTCTAAATAATGCAGTGAACCCTAATTCTCTTTGATTAGTAGCGAGTTAGATGATAGCGACCCATTGAAATTGGTCATCAGCATAAATAATGAGTGAATGAACTGATAAAATGCAAAGTCACCGGCCATCATAAATCAAATGAAATCCACTTTCTCTGGAAGTCACTGAAATTAGAAGTCCGTGCTCCTATTAATTATTTTGCCTTCTGAAGACGACAGTGTTATAAATCAGCCTTGAAAGGCACTTCACTTAGGAAGCTGAAGGAGTAAGACTGCCTGCAAATTGTTTTGTATACGCACCTAATTGTTTCTTAAGTAACCCACCTTTTGTAGGATGACTGCTGAAAAGCGGAGAGTGTACCCAAAAGTGTAGATTAATGAAAGCAGCAGACATTTCTGTAAGAAAATTATTTGATCAGAATAATAGCTGTGCCTTATGTGTTGGTCAGTCTGAGGCTGAACTTACTGTTCTTGTTAGGCAGGGTTCCTCCAGTCAATTTGAACTTGAGGGGATTCTCATTTATTAGCTAGATATAATTACATGGCATAAGAAAATTGTCAATGAAAAAGTCTGGAGCAAGAAAAAATGGGCATGCAAACAAGTTCAGTTTAAAATTGTGCTGTGCATTTGTCTAAACAACATATTGCAAGAATTTGGAATGACATGTAAACATTTCCTGCAGAAAGTGTATATGTATTTTTGTTGTAGTATATATCTATCTATGCATTTATGTATATTTAGATATGAAAAGATATCTATAGGGCTTTAAAAACCCACCATGTTCTCTCCAAAGTTATGGAATGCTCCTTGCACAATATCTTAATTTGTCTTTCTTGTGCTGGATCCTCTGTGTGTGTATCATTTGATTATGATAAAAATGTGTCTTTGTTCATATCACCAGTAATTTAATGAAATAGTAGTAGATGTGCTTTGAATCAGAGCAGAGATGAACGGTCACATTCCTTGGAAAATGCAGAACAATGACATTACTCTTGTGGATGTTGGAATATAGTTTCAGCTTTTCATGTCTCCTGTGATCTAAACTGCTTATAGATGTTGAGATTATATGGGAAACACATATATAACACATATGTAGGTGAGAAAGGCTGAAAGGAAATGGTTAAAAAAAGGATAAAAGTGTATACAACAGAGAAAAACAGAATGAAGAATGTGTACATGTTTAAGAAAATACATATAAATAATATATAAAAAAAGTATAGTGTATATAGTATTAGACTCAGTACCAGGCTTTTACTTCATGTATGCTCATCTGATTTTATGTCAATACTTGATCTGTGCACTAGACAACCAATTATGGAGAGAGCAAGACATATAAATATGTATTGTGTGGGACTTTTACCTCTCTGCACAAAAAATATGACTTCAAGTTATTTTCTACTGAGGCATCATAAAATATATACCATGATTACTTGTGCTTATGCAACTCTGCTTAAATTTTTTTTTTTCCTGAGGAAAAACTGGACAGAAAATTATTTTCCCAGTTTGCCACAAATGCCTTGGAACTTGTGAAATATGAAAATAATTTTAACTGCAGTGTTCTCTCCTGCACTTCTCTCTTCTGAATTTATTTATTTATATGTACCAATATGGTGCACTATGGGTTTTTTCCTTTTAAAAATCAATGACAGTTTGAATGGTTATTTTCATTTGCAGTTCAGTGTGGTGGATCTTCCATTTATAAATAGATCTGAGAACTAGATAGGTTCTTGTATGTTTTTTAGCTATTTTGGAAAAGCACCAAAATGTAGATCAATGAAACTGGAATTTGCACTTTTGAAAATGTCCATCTCCTTAGTCCTGAAAATCAAACTTGCTCATATTATGTTTGCACATTATTTCTCTTTTCAAAGGCCTTATTACACACTTCTGGTTTATCAATCAGTGCAACTTAATAGTCTAAAATATTCATCATTCCAGGAATTTGTTGAATTCTGAAACTTCATCTAAATGAGTCTAGAGTTCTTTTTCCTGTTGGCTAATAGATGTGACTGTCTTGGGAATTTGAAATTTTTTATTCAGTATCTAAATACCTGTGAAGGTTTGTTTGTGATATGGTAGGGCTTTAATCTTTGATGCCTTTTAATTTGTGCACTTGTTATACAATACCATTGAACTATCAGTACAAATAAAGTAATATTTTAAGTTTTGAGCCATGTGACTTGTGGAGGATCTAAAGGGCATAATCCTTATCTTTGAGTTAACTTTGTGAAAAACAATCTGCATGCAATCACCAGCTTTTTATTCAAAGGACTTTGGTCTCCTCATAGAAAATAGAAAGTTTTCACTGTTCTCAGCTAAAACAAAATAAATTGGGTGAAATAAAGAGAAATAAAGTTGGGTATAGGAGAAATGCCTTTATCTACTGACACAGAGTAATGTTTTTGAGTGGATGTTTTATGCAGTCTTTGGTAAAGTACGTTACACATTGTAAAGGAAAGAAGGCTTTTAGAATATGGATCAGTCAAAATTCAGGTAATTTATGAATTTGTCTGTGAACTATGCTAGTCAGGAAGGCTGTCTTTGAGATGTGAGCTTTCAGTTCTATTGCCCAGTATGTTTCTATTATGATTATTCATAATCCAGTGATGGCCACAGACTGCTAGAGCAAAAGAAAGTTCTTTGTTGAGAAAATGCGATCAACTGTACATGAGTAATTACTATGGTAATTGAATTACCTATTTTAAAAATAAACCTAAGTTGCATTAGATTTGCTTGGATAAAGGTGTTTGATTCATATGTCAGTACTAATTAGCAATGAGTGAGTGTAGGGAGCAGTCCAGTAACTGGTTGCAAATGTCAGTCTCAAAACTTCATTATCAATACCTCTTTCACATTTTCCCTGAAGTGGTCTAGCGTCAGGATTTCTTATTTTACACTGAGTTGTCATATTTGAGTGCAGTGGTCTGCTATGAAGATTTCCTTTTAGTTAGATGTACTTTAGATGAATTTGTGTTCATACTTTAGAGACTCGTATACAGATTAACAATCAAAAGAAGCAATGTTGTGTTTTTATTGAAAAAACCTATTAGCTGCCATTCTGCTTTAGGAGGTACCTCATTTTAATTGCATTGATCCACTTGGCAAGGGTTACATGTCCTATATGTTATCTGATACAGGGTGCTACTGAACAGTCTCTGACTTTCTTATGTCTTTTCTCATTAGGAAAGAGAATATCCTAAGAAAATTGCTGTCTTAAGCTTTGATACAAGATGATGAATTTGATTCTCTTGCTAACTTCAAGAACAGTTACTTAGCTCATGTAGTGATTTTTGTTGCAAGGCAAATTTGATAAATGTTTAAGTAATTCCATTGTGGTCTCTGTGAGAGAAAGGCAGTATGAAGAGGAGTCTAGGAGGTGGCAAGACTTACTCCTCAGGTTGATGAATGTAAATTGTGACTGAGAGAGGAAAATACTTTTTTTTTTTTCCAGTAAAGGAGAAAGTTTAAGCAAGTAATTTCCCGACTATAGGAGTAAGGTTCACTGTAAGGCTTTCCCTCAAGGCACTGACAAGTGAAGTGGAATCTCCTGGAAAGTGTTTTGTAGTTGTATTGAAAAGATACTTTCACAGTGTCCAGACTAGGATAATATCTGATAATAGTATTTCTAACTAGTCTGGTGTGCAAATGACTGACAATGCTCATCCTCTTTACAGGTCAGTAGTAAGTGACACTGAACCACAGAATACTTGAGAAAGAACTCAAGCTATGGTAGAGCAGCCATCAGGGTGTAATGCAAAGGCCAGGCAGTTTAACTTAGTGTTTAATTCTAACTGCAATAATTAATGGCTAGTTTAGATTAAATGTCTAGTTAGACACTTTTTTAAAAGTCACTATAATATAGAAGCATGGTCTTCCCTTCTGAGCTGTGTGAGATACCTGGTTGTAAGAGCACCTAGAAATTTTTGTTTATTGCCTGGGATGATGTGTTTGAATGCTTGAAAGTCAACAGCCATTGGCTATCATGTCATGGTGTATATTTGATTGCACAGCCCTTCTAGTAAAAAGTGTTGCAGCTCTATCAATAGGACATAACCTTGATGAACAGCAGAACTGACCATTTTGAGAGTGGTACTGAAGCCAAATGAAAGGCTTTTACTCCCATGCTGAGTTGCCTAAATGGTGGAGGCAAACCAAGGGAAATGTTACCCTGCTGTTTCCCTGTTCAGCCATTCTAATGCCAGCTTGTGCCTTTCAGCAACATTACTGGGATGTGTTTCCACTGAGATGCTATGGGTGTCACTTGGTGGAACAACATGGTAGGAGAATGCAAAACATTGAGCAAAAGTCCAATTCAGAGGCACACAAAAGATTTTGATTAGTATGTGCTGTAATGTCTCCTAAATCTCATTATATCTTGTGGACTCTCAGTGGTTTATGTCCTTAAAATACTCAAACACTCGATACAACAATACTCAAAACTTGTTGAATTTGAAATTGAATCAGTGATAGGGTTAAAATAAAGCTGGCTTATGTTGAGTCTGCCCAATGTTTTGTTTGTTATTGTAGCTGTTGTGAATGGCAATTTGCAAAACAGCAGATAAAATAGATTTAGTATTGCTACAACTATGTGACCTGTAGTTAAATACCCGATGTAAATTCTCAGATGATCTTAAGAAAATGTGTGCTGTCATGAATTGATTTTCAAAACATCTGGTTTTTTTTTTTTTAATTTTGAATTTATATAAAATTCTCCACCTGCTCTTGTAGATATTCTTTCAAGCAGTATCTCCAAATTGTCTATTCAAGGGGCTGAACACATACTTCCATTTTACTTCATATGCTAATTAATAATGTAATTTGATTTGTTATTTTTATGTGGAAAAATTGCTGTCTGCTCTCTGTAGTTGTAAAGAAAACCAAACTAAAAATAGCATTAAATTTCGAATAATGAAGTCAATAAGGAGTTAAGTTTCTTATAATATTTCTTGTTTGATCCTTGATTTATAAAAAAACAACAAATAAAAAAAAGCCAGCATGTAAATATATTTTTATGTATGCTAAGCGTAAAGATAGCTCTGTCCTACCATATTGATTTATTAGATTCTCTGACATTTTAGTTGTGGTCGTTATGTTATATTTATGAGATGAATGTTGGATTTGCTCATTATGTTATCCTCATTTATTTTACATACTTTTATGGCTGGTTGTGCTCAGCTTTACATTTAAAGCTTTATTGCAGCTGTTAGTGTTGGGGGGAGGGGGAGGCAAGTACTTATTGATCAGAATTTACATGTTTACTGCTGTAATAATGATTTATGTAATCTTTTTCTACATATCAGATCTTTCTCTGAAATAAAATAGCGTAGTTCAGGAGGTCTCTTCATCTGAAGGAGGGTTTTGTTTGAGAAGTTAGGGACTGGACTTGTCTGGGGTAAAATGGTGAATGCTTCTCAATACTGATGTTGAATTTTTCCCTTACGTAAAATGATGTAAGTGATCTTTATAATTTAACATTTTATTTACTTTTACATTCAAGATGAAGAAATGCTAATGTTAGAAACCATTATTTATCAGAGACCCTCCTTCATTTAAGGATCATCTGATCAAACCTTCCTTGATTTAGTTTTATGGCACAGCCTAATCATCCTGAGTGTCCGTTTTGCAGTAGGGGAGACGGAAACCCTGAGATTTGACAAACACAGCTGTGGCTGGGCTCCCCTTGGTGAGAAGCCTTAGGCACACAGAATCTAGAAGGGTACTGAACATCTACCTGCCCTGCTGAGAGTTTCTGAAGTGGGCTGGGAAAGCCTCTCCCTGCCCCAGAATGGTACCATCTTTCTAAAAACCTGTATTCAAGTAGCTGGAGTAGAGTGAAAAAGTGCCTTGGTGGTGGTGGGAATGGCAACACCTCTGAGAACTTCTGCCAGGGGTTCAGCAATGAAATCCATCAACTCTGCATTGCCTGTTGGGACCTGGCCCACAGTTTGTAAATGCCTGCTTCTGGAGATGGAAAGAATTGCTGTGAATGTTAGGGAGCTATTTTTATGTAAAGCAGGCTTCAGCTCTTGTACTTTGACTCTGTATTTGATAGTGTAGTTAAAATTTGGCAGCGATCTTAAGAAATAATTTCTTATATAATCTATACCTTCCCTTTGATTTTCTAGGAATAATTTATTTGGAATGGCTGTGTGCTATATAAATTTATCATTGTTTTTACAGACTGTGAATGTCGTGAGCAAATGATTTCTAATCAAGATCTCTAGGTTACTGTTCATAATTAAGCTTAGTATTGTGTATAATTCACTACACCTCATTTTCCAGTGACAGCCACGTAAATTAGATATCATCACAAGGGTTCTGAAGATTTATATTGTTATAAGGATACACTGCAGCCTTTTCCCATAAACTAAAGTGTGTTTTCCTGGCATGCTGAAATTCTGTAAAAACCCTGCGTTTTGTCATCCAACTTTTGATCTGATGTATACCTGTTCTGTAGCCTGCAGACAGGTTTTGCAGCTTTTCTGTACTCAGTGGTGCTTCTCCCACTTTGGATAACACTGGGTAGATAGTACAATTTGGTGGGATCTCTATCTTGTTAAGCAAAGCATAAATTACTTTGATTAATAAATCTTAATATCATTCTTCTGTAAAACTGTATACACAAGTATAGGATGTACTCCAATGATAAGTCTTTTATTCTCCAAACAGTCCTCTGCATCTGCTGGCATTTGATTTTCATTGGTATGATTTCTGACTCTTTTTTAAATGTGCATACTTCTGAAATAAAAATTAGGTTTTTTCTAATGAATCATTATCATGTGCTATCATCAAAGGTTATTCACTGAAAACTGGAGAAAAAGGCAATCAAAACTAATTTTGATTGTTAATGGAAATGTATTTTTGTTCTTAAACAGCTTCCTTCAGCAATAATTATAGTTATGCCTCTTGGGTGTTTTTGGACTTCTAAATTTACACTCAGCAGTTCTTTTTCATTTAGTAGTTAATCTTTTACAGAACACTGCAAATTTATACTTCTACCTAGCATTAGGAAAGTCAGGAGAGTGAATTCATCTATCCATCCTTTTAAAATATGGATGCCAATGTTTGGGTTTTTTCTGTATTGTGAAAAGATGTCTGTGTCTATACTGTACATGAGCTCAAGCATTTATATCATTATGTAGTTGAGTTCTGAGTGGCACTTGTAAATTTGAAAAACATGGATTCAATCAGTTCATATAATTTGTAAGAATTAACACCAAGAAAATTATGTGTCCTTGTGGAAAGAGATTTCTGTTTTTCAGCCACTATGATAGAATTTTTGTAGAAAAGTAAAAGCATAGAGAGTGTATTAATTTGGGGGTTTAGAGGTTATTACAAGGTACAGTCATAGTAATAAATAAAGGCTGAATTAGTCAAGCAATATTTCACTACTGAAGTAGTTATGAAAAGATGAGGCTTTTTTCCTTGTGCAGTATTTTCATGTATAGCTCTTAATCACATGTTTCTGTAAACCACTGAGGTATAAATCCTCCCCTCCAACTGAAAAAGAGTTCCTTTTGAAAAGGGATTGGGGTGTGCCTTTTTCATCCACTTCCAGCAAAACCGTCCCCTCGTGTTAAAGGTCATACAATTAACGTTCTGGTCCTCTAATTAAAAGTGGAAATCCAAAATGTAGCACTAATTTGGGTGTCTGATTTTGTATTTACAGCAAGTTTGCAGTTCCCCAGAGTTTAAGAAATGGTTAAAATTAATCCTGTGTGCAGTTACTGAGAGAAGAAGCAGGCAACAAATGTCAATAAATCTAGATCTGTTTGAAGCAGACGTCACTAAATCTTAGTCTTGACTGCTCTCTGGTAGTGTCAAGAGCTGCTCTGTAAGATGAATTTGAGGGGAGGATGAAAAAGGTACCATATTAAACCACTGCACTGATAAGTTTAGTTAAGAGGCAGAAGATGTGTCCTTGCAGTGACATTCAGTGGCCGATATTTGTTTCCCTTTAAATAATATGCTGTACATCTATGAGAATGATGGCTTGGTGTTTGTGACATTGCATCTTCACCAAGGTTACTGGCTCCAGGACAGGCAGTCTCTCCTCTCTTTCTCTCTCACACCCTGTCAATAAATATCCACTTGTCTGAGGAAGTGAGATACAGATTTTACAGCTGACACCAGAGCATCTTCATTTCCAGAAGCAATGAGTTTCAACACATGTGAACGTGAAGTAGGGGAGAAAAAAAATTAAAGGAATATATCTTTCAAGTCTTTGTCATAAGAAAGCAGTTACCTCTTCCAGACAACAAACCCCAAGGTTTGGCAATAGTATAATGTTTTTAGTCTTCCAGTGAAACAAAGAAATTTCTATTGTAACATATTGAATTCAATCCAAAGCTTTGTTTAAACCTATATAAATATATTACCTTTTCCCTATTATATATTAATATATATATATATGTTTATATATGTTTGCACTTTAAAACAGGAAAATAATTTAAGAACAATATCATACATACACAGTGATTTTCTGCTCTTTTAATTAAGGATGCTCATAATCTGGTATTAGATAAACCCCTGATGAATGAGCAACTTTTACAGCTCTCAAGTGAAAGAGAGGGAGGTGATGCTCCATGTACACAAATATATGTATGCATAATAAACCAGGAATATCTAACACAGGGATTTTTTACTACATGTGGAGATTTTGAGTAAGGAGTTATGTAAAAAAGTGAACAAATCTTGGTCAATTGAAAAATCTCAAATCTTCTAATTTGTACCCTAGTCTTTCCCTGAAGAGAAAAGCAAATAATTCAGTGGAAATAATTCAATCTGTTGTTTATTTAATCTCCAGTTTTAATTTATGGGAGCTTGGTATCTGTAAGTATAAAGACTCTATTGCCCATTCTTCTCTTTTTTTGTTTTAAAACTATGTTAAATGTAGTTAACAAGTCTGATTTATCATTAGCTGGTACCAAAGTGCTAATATATTCTCTCTTGTACTCCCTCCCCTTCTCACCACTTCTTCCACTCCCCAGTCTCTCCCCATCCTCCAGCTGAGCTCTGATTGTAGTCCAGGTGCTGGTTTCTTACCATGAATAGTGCCACCTCACAAGGTAGAACTGAGTTCCTCATAGAGTTTTTCAACTGCTTGGTGCCCTGTTTGCATCCATCCAGTGGGTACCACCTGTCAGTTCTCCCATGAGGGGATGTTCAGCCCTGACAAGAACAGGGATGTAATAACCATATTTACAGTACTTTTCAGTGTGGAAGCAACTTTTTCTGGCAGACTTTAGTGCTTGTGATAGGGGCTCTGAAGATTCTTATATAGTAGAGGTGTGCTGCTATGAGCAGTACTAAGGAAAGCTGCACTGAATATAACTTTCTGAGCCCTTCTTAGGATTTCCTGCTTTGCATCAGCTTCAGGGTTGTGTGGAAATATTTATATCACATGTTATTGGCTTGCTAAAGGCTCTTAATCTCCACAAAGAAGCCTCTGAAATGTCCAGCCTGAATACACAGGTTGCTTGATACTAAAAAATGTGAATCTATTAAGAGCTGGTGTTTCCAGTTGAGAATCAAATTCTGGGATCTTTCTACAAAGCTAATAAATCCTGTGCAGGATAGTGTGCTATGGCAGGAATATCTCTGAGATTTAAGATTTAATTTTTCAGTGTAATAGGTAACTGTATCTCAGATTGAAATACAAATATATGATAAAGGTTTCTTTAAGTATCTTGATTGCCCGAATTAGGTTTGCAAATATGGTGTGCTAAAAATAATTATCAGTGCCCTCAGAAATTTCTTGTTACATTATTATCTCTGCATGTCTTATATAATTTTTTCATATAAATACGAGGAATTGTTTGGTTTCAGAACTCTAGGAATATCTTGGTAATATGCTTTTTGGTGGAAATTGTCTACCAGGTTCTCAATTCTTAAGCCAAAGATTTTAAGTCTTTTTAAAAATGGCTTTGGTAGTTTTCTTATTTTGAATCACAAATATATAATAAAGCAGCCTGGGTTATCTGTTTAGTTGCAAGAAAACCTGGAAAGCATTACCTTTGTCCTGTGTTTTCAGAGACTGTAAGCTGTATCTTTGAGTCTCAGTTTCTTATGAGAAGCTGTCAAAGACAGTGAACTCCTTTTTTCCTTTTGCCTCTCTTCAGAAGGAGAGCTGAAGGTTGGTTGCAGTCTGTTGTATGAGGCTTAGGAGATTTGATGTAGGATTGGTAGGTGTCAGCACAATTATGTAAGTTACAGCTCTAATATCATGCTGGAGTATACAAAATGCTGTTTTTTTCTGTGGTGGTATGTATGTGGGTTATTCCTAATATAATATATAATATGTTGAATGGGTAAAAAGATTAAAGAGGAGTGAATCTCATCATCAGCTCCCAATTCGGGCTTGATCTGCTGTTCTGGAATCAGACTCTAAATGGTGTAACTGTGTGCCTCTTCAATACTTGTGTCCATACAAAAGGACAGTGTCTCTTACTGTCTTACAACTGTACCTTAGGAACTTTCACTCGGGTGCTCAAATGTTGCATGAAGGATATAACTGGAAACATCGTAATTAACCGTATTGAATAACAAAGATGTATAAAATTGCCTTCAAAATATTGAGCATAGCTAAAGAAGTTCATTCAGTTGTTACAAAACTTACTGTATTTTCAGCCAAGTTAGCTGTACCATAAATTAGGAGCTGTAAATTAATTGGGATATCAATCTATTTACTTCAGTTTTATTTTACTACTTTGTGATGTTGTAGTCAGCAATTATGCTTGAAAAATGTAGTAAGAACTTCTTGGCATTGCAACTGAAAACTCCTCTGTGAGTTAAGTTTTAAGAAATATATATTCTTCCTGTACAGTTTAGAGTAGTGAGATTCTCGTAATTCATGTGGAATATTTTGCCTGAAAGCAAGTCCTATGGAGAGCAATGGGTTTCTCTTGTTAAAAGGTGGAGAGTTGAGATTTTAATGTTCTTTAATTAAAAATCAAAAACCAAAACCCCACAACTTAGACAGTGTCAAAGAAACTCATGCGTGCATGAAAGAACAACAGAATGGAAAGAATACCAAACCATTTCTACCAAGTGTTTTGGACATGTATTGTGGAAGATTAATATTGTTATTTTTAGAAATATTTGCAAAGACCTAACATACCCTTGATTATTTTTATTACTGTCTCTAGACTAGTAATTAGCAGTTCTGGAGGCTACTAAACAGCTTCTGGTGAAAGTGATTGTTCACTTTCAAGAATTCTCTTACAGGCACGTTCAAGTTCAGAGCAGATGTTTCTCATTAATTTACTGATGAATATTTTCTTTCCATACACAAAAGGAAAGGGGAAGGAGGTCTATTGAGTTTTATGTTTTTCATTTTGACAAATGAGGAATTTCACAGAGGTTTACAGGGAATTCTGTTCCAGGTTCTCCTGCAATAAGTTGTAGTGCTTCTTTCCCTCTAGTGCACCTCTTGGTGTGTTCATCCCTGCTCTATTTAAGGCCATTGATTACTCATCTCTTTTATGGGTGCAAACCTAAAAAGCCAATTTGAAAAAGGAATGTGACAGGTAATAGTTGCTGTATTTTTTGAAAAACAGTTAAAAAATATTCCCTGCGTCTTGAACCAATGCTCTCATCATTGAAGTTTTTTAACATGTGATTATTAAGAGATGCAGCAATGCCATAGTAACAAATACACCTTATGTTTGCACTATAACTGAATTATTATTGCTAATTATAGTAAGTATTTTTAGTCATTGATATATGCAGCCGCTAAAACACTGCATTTATCAGCTGAGTGTTTTTTCTCCTTGGCTTTGATGTTGCCAGTGTATATTTAATCTCAATTTATTTCTACTAGTCATTGTTATATAAAACCTAATGCATGGAAACACAATATTTATCCCAGCAGCTGTTAAAAATCTGTGGATATGGATTAATGTCAGCTTTTAAATGTGTAGTGCTTTAGTTAATTCCATCCAAGGACAGATGATATCATCCACTAGGAAGGAATATATTAAAAGCTGTCAGCCAGAAGGTAGTAAAAGTAGGTGATATGTTATAAAGAGGACTAAAAGGTCATTCAAAGAAGAGATATTGCTAATAAGTCAATTAAAATTTTCAAGCTGACATTTTATAAATTTCTGTGTAAGTCCTAAAACATTTCCAAAGCTAGCAAAATTCTCATCTGAGACTGGAAAAATAGGGGTCACGCAGAACCTGCAGTTTCTTCATGGAATGAGCAAATAGGAAATTTGCTGCTTTAGGTCAAGGCCTTGAGGAGATCCCATTGAAAGGGCCATTGTTTGGCCAGGTTTGTGTTGTCTGGGCTGTTATTTTTAAGTACAAAACATTAGTATTGCTTATGTGCATATAAGCAAATTTGTTTCAATAGATGCTTTCTGTGATGTCTTGCTGTCCTTTCCAAGGCTCACCTGGATTATATGCAAATAGCTACTTCTATGTGGCTGGATGGGGATCATATTCATTTAGATATATTTATTTAGGCTGCACTTAAGGGTGAGAGCAAATTCTTTTACCATCCAAGAAGTGGGCAGTCATTGTATAAGACACATTGTAGCAATTTATTCAGGGTATGCTTTGATAATATCTCTGTCAGGTTTCAACGCTCAATGAAATGCTAGTTGAGGTGAGCATACAATCTATGTCAAGGAACTAAACTCTCTTTTCCAAATTCTGTTCTTCTCTTGTTCTAAGTTTGATGAAGTTTGGGTAAAACACAAAACCCTGAGGATTAGTCCTGTTAAAGATGTCACATTTGACTGTCTCAATGGAAGAGAAAAATACCTGAGTATCATTCAGCACCAGGCTCAAAATTAAGAAAATCAGGCATCAGGCCTATTTCTCTGTTTTGGGTACAGAGACAAAGAAAGGAAGTATATTTCTTGCAATTGATCTTATTTGATATTATCTCAATCCCAAAGATTATATTTTTTTTCTCAGTCCTATGGAACACACTTTGTACAGTACATACGAAATGGATATTTAGCTTTAATATTGATTAGAGCCCAGATTTAAAAAATGTTTATGACTTGAAGTATATAGGATAAAATATTTGTTTTTTCATGCAGTTTAAATTGTTTCTGTACATTTGTTGTTGTGAATGCTGTAACCATGTCACCAAAGGGCTTTGTATTTTTTTAATTTTAAACTCAGAGACTAGCCTCTTTTCAGCTGAAATGTAGTTCTGGCTGTTTTTGACAAGTTTGGGGGTTTTTTTACCTGCCTAAGTTAGTACAGATCTTAGTGGGGAACTATGAGAGGGATTAGTTTTGTGGTTTGCAGGTTTTTTTCTGTTTATTAAATTTTTCACAGCTGATATTTAAGTATCTTGGTTGTCAACTATTCTTAGGATGCCTTTTTCTAAATTAATCTGAGGCCTTGGACTATCTGCATCATTTTTGCTAGTGCAGAGGTGCTTCTTATTGGTTACTCTACTTATCAGACTACAGGTTTTCAAATGAGCAAGTATTTCGAGGATAGATGATCAGACAGCTGCAGTCATATTCCACTCTCATGTCTGAACTAGACATGTTTTTGTTTTGCATGCTTTGCCTGATAAGATCACTTTTTTCAGTGACCTTCTTACATAAGGTCTCTTGTCTTCAGATGTTCTCACTTTTTAGAATTTATTGAATTTAGTATCAGAAGATTACTCGACTGTATATTTAAATCTGCAGATTAGTCTGTGTTCTAGAACAGGTAGCTGAATCAATTTCATTCTAGATTGGGAAAACAAATTGTTTAGTTCAGTGAAACAATACAAAAGAAAACTAATGAAATAGGACTCCAGAAAATATGTAGTAGGTCTACTGCAAAGTCTTGAAAATCCATGAGCATTACATGCACATAATTACAGAAGTAAAAGGGGAAAAATGCCCACCCCAATCCCCCAGGCTTTGTTTAAGAGTTTGACAATAATACAGTTTCTCTGATACTTAGTATTACTTGAAAGATATGTTTATATTCCTGTGATTCTGTGCATGCACACTCTACATGCATATCTATAACACAAAAATATTATATCATCTCTGTATCCGCTAATCTAACATGATTAGGTTGGCCCTGCTTGTTTCACTTGACAGGCAGGCAGTGACATCAATCAAAATTTCTGCCATTCATGTTGCTTTTCACAGTGCCAGTGAGAGTCCTGACAGGTTTCTTTAAAGTGGGATAGCAATAACACTAGGATTTTGGTTTTCACAAGGTGAAGGGATAGTCATTCATCTATATGGATCATTTCCATATTTAAGTTGTGTTCATTTAAGCTTGTACTTAAATGGTATGATAGTGTACATTAAGAGATACCCAGGTGTTCTAACTAATCTCAATAGTTTTATATTCTGAACTAAAGGGTGATTTGTTTCAAGATTGCAGAAGCAATTTTTGTATATGATTAAAACATGTCACATGGAAAAGCTTTGTGGAATGAGGTTGTTTTTTTTTAACAAATAGCATTTAGTATTTTTTTCCTTGTATTTTCCAGCTGTATTTTCTAATAGTCCCTATTTCATGGTTACTCTGAAGTTACTGCAAAGTATTGAACTGGTCACAGCAGTTATATCAGAAGTTAAATCATGGATGACATAGATGGCATCAAGATATTTAATAGATATATTCTGATGGATATTGATGCTTTGAGACATTAGCAAGCATTTTGGTTCAGTGGATTGATGAGCTGAGAATTGTTTTTTGCTGCTGATGTAATTGATGGAGAGCTCCTTCTGTCTCAAATTCTAAACTCAGATTGGCCTTTCAGTTGGGCAATATTTTCTGTCCCCTTTGACTTAATTCAAAATGCTATTTAGAAAGGCATCTAATTTTTATTGGTGGGGCTTTTAAAATCATTTCTCTGTGTGTGTGATCTGTCCAGTGGAAGTATTTTTAGAGAGAAAGAAGAAGCTAGAGCAGAGTTTACTTCAGATACTTCATTGCTGCAGCTTGCAAATGTATTGAATGAACACTGATAGCATAGCTCTGTTAACAACAACAACAACTAGAAGGTAGGCTGTTGGAGTAGCCATTCAGTAATGGATACAGTACTATGACTGAAGTATCTATTTTTAAGTGCCTGTTGTGCAGTACCAAATGTTAATGTTGGTGCCAAATGGGAATACCCTCTACCATGTAGAAGATGAATGAGGCACTTCAGAGTGGGATCCAAAACAGCTGGCAAACTGAAAAGTGCATGATTATAAAGCTAGCTCACATTAGAAGTAATCAAAATAAGGTGCTGCAGATGGGTATATCCTAAATGAAACTATAATTTAATTGATATTTCTCCACCTGTGCTCTTTCTTTAGAAATCAACCCGACAATCAAGAAATGCTCATCATATAAGAGACTGTAATAAATTGTAGAAACACAAGTTTTTGCCCTTCCCTTCCCCTCAGGTGAATGCTTTTCACTTTTTCTCACTCCCTTTCTTCCATTGCTGTTGTGGCACAGCAAGTTGGGGATTTAGCCCTTACAGCCTCTCTTCCTCCTCCGGACAGTGGCAGGATTAGAAAAGGAGGAATGAAAAGTGTACTGTAGTCTTAGGAGACCCCCACCAGCTTGCACTCTTCTATCCTGAAAGGTAAATCATGTAGTTTTGAATCATGCTGGTCGCTTCCAATCTAGTCATATTGGTGCAGTCTTGGCAACTCTCCTTAATTCTTTTTTCTAAAGACTGTGTGATAAAGAGCAGCTGTAGTATTTTTCTGGTCCTTGGGAATGAGTCCTTTGTCCTAGAAGCACTTCTGGCTTCTGCTGAGCAGGAACGAAAATGCAGTTTTTCTAAATAGTATGCCCAGTCCACAGAAGTCTCATGTCTCTGTGAGCAGTATGAATTCACTAGATGGATTCTAAAAGGTCATTCTCTGGGTGTCATGACAGAAGGTTGATGAGAAGTCCATGGAGGTAAAATCCTCAAATAAATTTGCAGAGGGCTTAAGGAAAAATTTTGACTCAAAAAAGAGACAGTGTTTGGGAAGAATCTGAAAAGAATTGGATAAAGTTGTTTTGGGGAGTAATTTCTGAGAGGAATTACTTTGAAACAAAACACCAGGAAAATTGTTCTGTAGTATGACCTTGCTTGGGTACAGAGGTTGGACCAGATGATCTGCTGTGATCTCGTCCAACCTGATCCATTCAGTGATTCTGTGATCACTCTAACTTCATAATGGGGGAAGGGTAGATATGATAGCTGCAAAGTATGATCTTATTTCTGAAAATTTTAGTTGATATAGATAAACTTGCCTGTAATTCTTGTGTAGAACATTTTCCTTTTTTTAGTAAAGGATTAGGAGGTGCCACTAGAATGTTTGAATATTATTTTTGTTAAGGTACTATGTGTGTACTGAGATTTGCTCTGCTTTTTGCTTTCTGTGATTTGATTTAAAAGCTCTATATGATTCTATTTCCTGTCTAAATTGTGTAAGTTGAAGCCCCAACTGCAGATGTGAATTGGCATGGGAAAATTGCAAGATTCTCATTATGTAGAGAGTGATTTTCCCAAATTTAAACATGGAATCAATAATATAATGGTACTTAATGGCCTGCGTTTCTGGCCTTCTGCATCAATCAGTAATTGTATTCCAAATAGTGTATCGTTTCTGTAAATCAATATATGTCTTAGTTATTGACAGACCGATGACATCTACATGTAACATTAGAAAAATCTGTCTCAGCACAAACCAATTCAATTGCTTTTAAACCAAACAAAGTTTGGGATGGATTAAACGGTACAAACAATTTCCTGGGAAGAATTCCTAAAGTTGTCCTCAATATTGATCTTCTTAATGTGGTGTGCTACCTTTTTACGTTTTGATGTGTTAAATCAATCCCATTTTTACGATGATGGAAGACTTATTTTTTACAGGTGAGGTAAATTTCATAGCATTTAAGAGTGTTTTAACTGTTATACTGAATTCTCTGATTCATACATTGCTTGCATAATGGTCTTGAAAAACCACTGAGAAATTCCCACCTTCACCACAAAAAAAAGTAATTGTTTTTATTATTTTTCTTCCTTTTTTGCCTTTAATAGACCCATAAATAAGGCTGACTAGTCTGGATTTCACTGCTACGTAAGAGCTATTTTAAAACATCTAACCATCTGCTTAATGGCTGGTAATACATTTCTAATGGTCACTCTTGATAAGATAGTTTCAATTTGCTACACTTGTAGTAATCAAACAACCAAGCACATTCTGCAGTGATGTGGCTGAGATCGTTCACCACTTTCCTATCAGTGAAAGGGTTGTCACAGTCCTGCATAGCAAAAGAACAGCAGCTTTGGAAGTTTTGTGTTTTAACAGCATATTTTCAGGATGACAAATATGGGTCAGAATTGTGAGCTTATCAGATGTTACACGAGTGGGTAATTTTCAGTGTTTATATGTCCAGGTGTTGTGGCTACTGTGTTTGTAACAGGTCAGTTTAATTAATGATTGTTCTTTTTCTCCCTGGATTATATATACTGAATTGCTGTCATCTAGGGCCTTGAATTCTTTTGTGTGATCCTGGCAGCTGGTGACGGCTCTGCAAATTATGAGTTTCTTGGCTTAAAACAGATTAAATTGCAGACAAAACAAGCTATCAGCTGAGTAAATACTGCACCTCTGTTTGGCTTCAGTGAGAAGAAGGAGATTAGCGTGAGTACTTAGTGTTCATAATTACTAGTAAGAGGCAAATAGTAGGCTCAGGCTGACTGGAGATTGTTCCATTATATCCAATTAACACCCACTTGATTATTGTTAATTACTTGTGTTGGATGACAGAGGAGTATAGATGTCATACTTCAAACATACAAATACCATCTGGGTCATCAGTATGCTGACACTGATAATATTGTGCTCAGTCTCAGATACTACGAGATATTTTCTCTGTACAGTTTTTAGACTTCACTGCTTTTATCACTTCTTAAAATTCTTCTTAAATATACTGCCTAAATAAAGATATTTTTTCTCCTAAAAACAAACAAAAAAGCTGCATTTTTCCTATTGAATTCTTAAGGATAAAATAAATAAATTTCCCAACACCACAAGATTTCTGTTGATGATAATTTTTTTGAAAAAAACATTTTATAAGGTAGCCAGCTGAGGTTGAGACTCAGAATGTGTTATGGGTAAGATGCGATGTGTTTGTTATGCCAGTCAGAGTTTCAATTTCCAAATTTAGTATGTTGGGATACCCAACTCTCTTAGACTTCAAGTATAGTGATCTACATAAATATTATTGTCACTTTCCTTGGTTACTGGTAAAGCATTGTGATTAATAACTGAAACTAATATCATAAAAAGGTGAGTTCCCCTAGTGCAATGAGTTAATGAAGACCTTTCTCTTTTTACATTGTAATATATATTTAAACAGTAAAGGAACAGGCATTAGAAAGCCCATTGAAATAAGGAATTCCTAAGTATATTTAAAGATTTAAACAGGGAATTGAATATCTTGACTAGTCATTTGGAATCTATAATGTTAAAATAGTCTCCTTTTAAAGGGCATTCACAGCATTAAAAATCACCTTCCAAATACTGTAAATATATATATTTTATAATGAATAGATATCAGTGAAATGGAATATTGTCATAGGATAATAGGTTTTGGCTGATGAATGCTGAAGCAGAGCCAAAATGCTCAGTTTTAAAGTATGAGGCATTGATCCTGTGACAGTCTTTTATTACAATTTACTTTTATTTCTCTTTGCCACTTGGCCAGTGTGGATACCACCATCTTGTCGGAATGGGACACTTAGAATTGCAGCATGTAAGAAACTGTATCCATCTACAGTCTTCACATTATGTTGTGGCTCTACTTAAAGGATTGTGAAAGGAACACCTGTCAGACTTGCTTCTTACTTTCCAAAATAATTTCTGCCACTCATGATGAAGAAATATATTATCAGTGTTGGGTCTATGAAGTGATAGAGAATGATTCTGCATGATTTTAATAAGCAGCATTTATGCTCTCCAGCTTTGTGATGTAGCAAGCAAATAGGACAGCATATGTCTGTGTTTTTACTTTAAAGTGCTGTACTACCCTTTTGTGAATGTTACTTGATTTTTTTTGTTGTAGCATTTTTTGTATGTCAAGTGACAGTTATTCCTTTAAGTATGATAGTTAGACACATCTCACTGGTAGGTTTTCCTCTCTGAAGCCTTTTGGACTCAAAAATTTTTAATTGGCCTTTGTTTTTCTGTTGTGATGGTTATACAGCTCCCAGCAGAGTGTGTTCCTGACAATTAGTTGTACTGGTTTCTAATTTGGTTTACACACAACTAACCTGAATGCTTCTTTCATCTTGTATGGAACCAAACTATCTTTGTCTATGTTCCTGCAGTAAACGGGCTGGATTTGCAAACAAGAAAGTTAATGCCAAAGCCTCCTGCAATTTACATTTTTTAACAGGAAAAAAAAGCCCATGATGAACTAGGTAGTTCCTCTTGTTATTTTCAAGTGTTCTTTAAGGGACTGCTAAGGATGTTTTACTTGATTTAACTTAGACATAAGTAATTCTCAATTCAGAGCAATGGTTTAGAACTTGACTGAATGTCCTTTTTGTGAAGTAATTATCCCGATTTTCTTGCTAAATGTTATTTTATGCATTACATTTAATAGCCTCGATTTCTTTGGTATGGTAGAATAATGATGACACCTTCTAACACTTAGGAACAGAGTATATTCTCTGTTTGGTTTTTTCACAGTTTAGCATTCAGGCGTTAGAGTAATATGTTTCTCTTTTTGCATATCTTCCTAACTGATATATTAGAACAAACTGTATGTAAGCTTTTTAGCTTGAAGGTGTTTTTTGCTTTTATAAACAGTGTTCTTGTGTCTTTTTGGATGGTGTTGTGTACATTGCCTGTATGGGGATATGAGGTGCTTTGTGAATAACAAAGTCACTTCTATACAATATCAGCTTTGCAGTATTCAAAACCTATGTCTATCTAGAAAACCTATGTCTATGTAAGATACTTTCCTGTTTGTTTGTAAATGCTTGGTGTGCACACTGCTTGTCTTTGAGTGCATGGATGTATGAAGGTGCTGGTTTCAGCTGGAGTAGAGTTAATTTTCTTCCTAGTGGCTGGTCTGGGGCTGTGTTTTGAATTTTTTGATCTTTGAATTTGTTGAATTTTGCTGAACACAGAGTTGATAATACAGAGGTGTTTTTGTTGCTGCTGAGCAGGGCTTGCACAGAGCCAAGGCTTTCTGCTTTTGGTACACCCATGCTGGTGAGGAGACTGGGGGAGCATGGGAGGCTGGGGGCAGGCACAGCTGGGACAGATGACCCAAAGTGACCAAAAGGATATTCCAGACCATGTGACATCATGCTCTGTGTATGAAGTGGTGGGAAGGAGGAGGAAGAGCGGATGTTTGGAATTAGTGTTTGACCCCCCAAGTCACTGTTACACGTAGTGGGCTCTGCTCTCCTGGCGATGCTGAACACCTGTCTGCCCGTGAGAAGCAGGGAATTCATTCCTTACTTTGCTTTGCACAGCTTTGGTTTCCCTATTAAACTATATCAGCATATACTGTATATGTTCTTATAGAGTATGTTTTACTAAACTGTTCGGTTTCCTAATACCCAGCTATCCTTCTTAGTGTTTGTTTCTGTGTCACAGACAAGGACAGTATGGCATGGACTGTGCTTTCTGATAAATGGATTACTTTTGCATTATGTATTTCCTTCTCCAGTCTTCCCTGACATAACTACAGTTTCAATGCTTCTTTCCTCTCCTTGTTGTTTGTATGAGAAAAAAAATTAAAGACAAAGCAATGTCTGTTGCAAAGTTTGAGTTCTGTGACACTTGTGTCTTATAAATTCTAGAAATTAAAGTTTTGCATTAGAAAAATTGAAATCATCCCATAGCAAATAGGAATTACAGTAAATGTAAGGCAATTCTTCTAATGATTAATACTACATTGAGATTTAGAGAGGTTCATTGTGCCAGGAAGATGAAAAAAACTTCTAAGCAAAATATGAAGTGGGATCCAAACTATATTTTATCTTTGCAGTGAATGTGTTTTATACATGGAAGAGTAATTATTTTTTAATAGTGGCATACATGATTACATCAGCTGTAGAGGAGACACCATGGCAACAATCGTGGTGACAAAGAACAGCCGTGTGTCACTGCCCACTTCACAGGACATGATACCAACAGGCAGTAGGTTTCAGTGACTAGACTTCAGTCCTGTATGTTGGAATCCTTTTGTAATTTAAGAAAATATTTATTGAGCATTTTTTTTCTCTAACCCCGCACTGCTGAGAGAGATTTTACTGCAGTGGACTACAAAACTTGAATCTGTCTTTTGCCTGACTGCCACTTAAAGTCATGGCAGACATTTCAAATCCAAGGGAAATAAGAGCCCTGCCCTTGTATCAGGTATTTTCAGAGAGGATTAGGAAGTACAAATTCCTAATGGAGAATATTTCTGTTGAAACACACAAGCTCTAAATCCCACTCTAAGAAATCTGGAAAAGGTCTAATGTTACTTCTAGACAGGTGGGTGAGGTGTGGAATTTCTCTTGCCTCTTTCCTTTTATTTAAATGTTTTTGGATGTAAGAGTATTTAGTTATTTTCATTAGCTTAATCTTAGAAATTATTAAAAAAATTCTCTTTAAAAATAAAGTATTCTTGTATTGACTTCACTACTTTCTATGCCTACTGAATCACTTTTTGTTTAGAAAAATATTATGCATAAAATTACTTAAAGTTTTTATAAGCCTTTTTCACTTTTGAGGGCTTAATGCATGCTAATGATGCATTGATATCACAAAATTATTTTTCCAGGCTATCTTAAAATGTGATTTCTGACTAAAATAAAAAGCCACATCATCTTGATTCTTTTTTACCCTTTCCCTTTCTCCAAAGCATTTTAGATTAGTATGTTATAAAGTTTTGAAAGTTTTGAATATTTCTGGCATTTATAGTTTTGCCAAAGGGTCTGAATGTGAACATTTGCTTTTATGGTTCCCAGTGAACCCAACTGAAAGCTTTGTAAGATGATAGCATGTGTTCCTTTGCATTTTTTTAATGCAGCTGTGGTGATGCAGGATTTATATTACTTATAAAGATCCCATAAATGTCCATTCAAAGCATCTGTGTGATTGTATACAGTGCCTAGCAAAGAGGGTCATTGATATGACATAGATGATGCTGTATACGCAATTACTATTGCAAGACAGTTAGTTTGCTGTATGCACATGGGACATTTTGAACATTAAAGTCCATTTCAGGTCCTTAACCTGACCAAGTTAAATAGAAATGTCCCTCCCCCTGCTACCTTGCTCACTCATTTGTCAATACAAAAATAGCTTTCAAAAGCTTCTATTTATACTGCAGTGTTTTGCTTGCCATACTGAAGAGGCACATGGCTTACAATTGACCTGGACACATCCACACAGTGGTCTGCACAGAAGCATGAGCTTCACAAGCCTGGTTATGAGAGAAAAGTGCCTGCCCTTATCATCTTACCTGCTGTGGCAGCACAGGGCAGCTGCCAGCCTGAGGAGCCCTGCCAGGAGCCAAGGCTTGAAAGCTCAGGCTCTAACCCTGATGCGGCCAGATGCTGAGGGAGCAAGGTTTGATTGGGAGAACTATGGGCAGAGGGGAAGCTTCTATCAGTCTGTCAATCCTACTCACACTGGTAGAGACAGGAGCTGCAAAAACTCTCCTTACTACTTGTACTGTATTTAAACATCAGGAAAACAGTGTATAAATGAATACTGTACTATAAGTAGAATATCCTGAGCATGGCTCTAAAGCATCTGACATAGATGGATTTAGTACTAAACTTTTAATTTGTTTTTAAGCTAAGCAAAAACATCAATGCTTTTTTCAAAAGTTCTTTTTTGTATATATCCTTTACTGTGTGCATGGCTCCAGTTTGTTTTGAGCAATCCTTGAATTAGGGCTTAATCATTTGGGGGAAGACAACATGGGTTTAACATTGTCACATCTTTCATCGTTATTGCCTCTTTCTTAAATAAAATAATTTGTGACAAATGTGAACATTAATTATATTTAACAAAGAAATATAACTTGAAGTGATTGTATTTTAAAAAACATCCAATCAGTGAGATTATATCTTACACCAAGCTTTAGCTCAAAGTTCAAAAGTCAGAAATCAAATACCATCAGTTATCAAATTATGTTAATGGTTCTAATGAAAGCTTCTGGTATTTTGCTCAACACTATGTTGCTATTATGGTAACTAATAGAACAAGAAAAGCTGATGGCCATGAAAAAATTAGAACTGACTGCTAGAGGTTTTTGGTTGATTTTTTTCTTTCTTTTTTTTTCTTTTTTTTTTTCTTAATATATTTGACAATCTGTTTAGTCACCCAGAGTTACCACGTGGTACACTCAGCTTTTTCATCTGGCCTAAGAAGGGCATAAACTGTATTTTATAACCATTTTAGACCACTTTTATTCCTCCTCTTTAAAAAACACTTCCACATTATAAGTTTGAGTTGCAAACCAGCAAAGCAAAGAAAATGAAAGACTGACATTTTGTCACAAATCTTTACAAGAAACTTTGCAGCATTTACTACATACATTAACCTGAAATATCTGTATATATTTTGCAGAGTTGAGAAAGGAATAATTGATGACAATTTCTGTTTTATCAATTAGATATAAATGTTTGGAACTTGGTGTTGTTGAGGGGCAGATTCATTTTGGTGTGTATTGACTTTAAGGGTTGAATGCTGCAACTGAGAAATTCAAATAATTCTCAACCACCTTGTGTATTAATACAGTTTAGCATTAGCTGAAGCTTTGCCAAGTTTCCTAAGAAATCTGAAGGATTTAATTTTATTCAAATAGGACACTCTCTTTATTTTCCCTTTTGTTATTGATAGCTCTGGGGGATCAATTCCTAATTTTCTTGACTAAAATTATTGAATAATGTTTTGTGAAGTAGATTGTAGCACTTTGTTAGAAATCCCTAAATGTCTTGAGAAACTTGCACATTTTATTTACATACTTAAATTACTGATGGGACTTGGAGCATTGATAATGTATGCTAGTAGTTATCAAGTACTCGATTGGAGATGTACCTCTTAGTTTAGATTCTTTACATTTTAAAAGCCCAAAATCTGAAGCTGTAATCCAAAATAATTCAAGTAGAGAATATTCAAAGGCTATAAATAACAACGATTACAAACACCTGGTGTTGAGGGAAACATTGATTTGTCTGGGTCCAGATTTGAAGACACTTCCTTGTAAACATCCTGAGAGCATTTCCATGGCTGAGATGTGTGTGTGTGTATATATATATATATGCATTAAAGTCATGATGTGTGGTGGGAATGCTGTGGAGCTGGGGCTGAATGGGGAGAGTACATAGATGGTAGGTAAAATAAAGGATTAAAGAATTTCCATTTAGCTATCACATTGTTTTCAGATTATACCTACAATGTCTTCATCATGCTCAGTCACCAAATTTTAATTTTGATTTCCTCTTATGTGTAGAACTTTCTCAGTGTGTTCTGCTATATCATTGTGTAACACTGATGGAATTGCAGTTATTGAGTACAGAGAGCAACATTTTGCTCACTCACTTTGTACTTAAGCACTGTGAAAGAACAGTGTGCCAATTTGACTCCTCCCTCCTCAGGATTCTTTTTTCTTAAAAGAGAACAACAAATATTTTTAAATGTTTTTAAAGAAGAATGCATTGATAAAGAGAGAGAAAATGACTGTGGGTTTATTTTATTTTTGTCATACAGGGAGTGAGTAAATCTTGGACTTTTATTTTTTTTTCACCATAGACAAAGGTGCTTCTGAGTTTTGAAGCAGAGGATTCCTCTTTTAATAATTTTGAAACTGGAAGCTAAAGCAGGCAGGATTCTTGAAAATGTGATTAGTATGAAAAATCTGTGTACAGAAACTTTTGAGTATGTTCAGTGCAGAGGTTTCAGACATATATTTGGAGCTCTTTTTGATGATGATCTGACTGTAAATTCACTTGTAGTCCAGAGTGATCTTCTTGTAATGGTTAATTAGTGCATTGTAAAAGCTGCAGGAAATTAACAAGAACCTTAAAGCTAACAAATAATGTTCACTATATTTAAAGTGAAGGAAACTAATTTTATCTGAAAGAGAAGACAGAAGGAGCACCTTCTAATTTCAAAGTGTTTAAAATAATGCTGCAGATATTAATGTTGGAGCATGTTACTGTCAGTAGACCTGTGGCAACCTCAGACTGATTTTTTGAAATGCAGTATCAAAATAAATATCACACTTCTGATGAAAGTTCTTAAATTTTAATGCCAAGTGTGCAATATACTGTATTTTGCTATGGACTCGGGGCAATCCAAGCTGTATTCTTAAAGCTTTCACTACACTGGCCCTTTTGGGTTTTGTCTGTTAAAATCCATTGCAAAACTGCAGACTAAAACTGTAAGAGAATCTTGAACTACATTAAATATTTTTTGTTTCTTGTGCATTTAATAAATGTAGGGAGTTGTGTGCACATCTGGGTACAAACATATACCAAATTTATTTCATCCACTATTTACTCAAACAGAAACTGATAAATAATACTTTCACATTTTTGTTGTGTTTTATTTCTGCCACACCAGGGGCTCAAAAAATGAATGTGTCAGTAAAGGATTTGACAGTGTGTTACGACAGTCATCAATCCAGCAAGCCCTGTAGCCATAAATAAGCTTCATACAGTGCCACACTAAAGAGGACAGTTTTTCTTCTGCAGGACATTGAAAATGTCACGGCAAGGGAATTGTTTGTCCCTGTCTCCACGACAACGCCACCAGCACTTATCATTAAGTTTCACACCAAGATTTTAATCAGTGGTCTTTGTGGCATAAGACTGAGTCAACATCAGCCCAAATTTTCGAAGCCGTTATTCTAATTATGACGAGAAGCTATAGATTGATGAGCTTAGTTTCCTGCAAGGACTGGTGGCAGTTAATTCCTGTGACCTGTGTGCCTCCGGTAGTCTCTTTTTGAGATGGAGTCTTGAAAGTTCGATTATTAGTGACAGGTTGTAAGTGAGAAGAAGCTTATCTCTCCAGAGAGTGTTGATAACTTGAGACAAGGTTTAACTAGGAAGCAGTGCGACAGTAGATGGCAAAAAAAAAAGAGAAAAAAAAAGGGAAAAAACCCCCACCTTCTCTATCTCTAGCAAGCACACTGTAATGAGAAAATACAGACAGCCACAATTTCACAAGTTGTAAATTCTGGTAGTCTTCAACTGTAAATGCTGGTGGAGCCAGTTTCACTCAGCTATCTGAAAATGTGTGAAAATATTTGTCCTGCTGCTTCTCCTGCATGAACACATAGTACTTTTCAGCAAAAGCATTAAACATTCAGAGCCTTGGTACATGCAGTTCTATTAGGTTTGTAAGTCCCTGAAAAATGAGAAGAAATATGACATTTTCCTTATGTGAAAAAGAAAAATAGAAGCACTTGCTGCCTCATTTTCATGTGTATTGAGACTGGCCAAACCAGTATTATCATTGGTGTTAATATTATTTATGTGCAAACCGTGTGCTCAGAGCTGTACAAGTCAAACAAGACAATGTGTCCTTGCTCTGAGGGGTTTGTAATCTAAGTAGACAGACAATGCAAAATGCACTAGGAAAACCTAGAGGAGAATTATGTCTGAGTTAATTCATTTATTTGTTTTCAGTGATGGGTAGGCAATGTTATTTTTGCTGACTAGAATGTGTGTTTGCAGAAGGAGTGGTGTCAGAAAGGTGAGGGCTCTGCATGTGGATTGAACAGGAAATATGGGAGCACAAATGTGCAAATATTCAGTAGAAGGATTTATTAGTGGATGGGGAAAAAAGATTGTTGGGTGAGTTAAGCATCAGTATAGTTCTTTCTGAGAGAATAAACGGGGAGACAGAGAAGCAGCGTAGTTAGTGAAGATCATATAGTTAGGCAGTGGCAGAATCACAACAGTATCTCTAGTTAGGAAGCTCTAACCAGAGATGGATACTACTCTGCTGATTAATTGCATTTTATCTGATTTCTGTTAGGGATAAGTAACTTGTGGAAATGTACCAACAAGGAGGAGAAATAATTCCAGAAATCACTCACTCAGCCCCTACTATTTCTTCTGGATTTTTTGCTTTGCATTTCTCAAAGCATTTTGGGAAAACTGATGTATAGGAATGAAGTCCTGCTGAGCTGCATGACAGAGGCTTTCCTTCAAGTGGTCTGAAAACATTTGAGCTTCTTCTAGAATATCCAGATCTCATTTAGTCAGCATGGGCAAATATGTTCATTCTTAAGTCTGTTCAAAAAAATTATGAGCAGAGCCAGGTACTAAATACCTAGGAGAGCAGGAAGAACAGTAGATAAAAATAAAATAATAGAAATAGGTAGGTGGCTTGAGGAAAAGCAAGGATTGCAAGAAGCACCAAAACATGTTTACTATAATTAACAGTAGTAGCAGAAATTGCCTGTTGTATCCCTAATTCTACTGCTCATTAAATCAGAAATTTCACTCTTTAAATGCTGAGTGCTGTAAATATGAAAGCTGTTGACCTAATTTTCAGTGGGAATTAATAGAATTCCTGAAGCTGTTTCCTAGTGGGAGAAGTTTTCACTTTCTCTTAATTTCATCCTTTTATTTCCCCAGTTGTTTCATTGCTATGGTCAGCGAGCAATGGGACTTTGCAATGTGCATTGTCTTGAGGGTTCAGCAAATTGCATGATGAAGACTCTTCTTTGAATTAAGGATTTTGAAAGATCCATCTGCTTTTGAAGGATTAATAGTATTAAGGACCTGAATGAAAGCAAGTTTAAAAAAACCCTTGAGTATTTGAGAATACTTTCATCTGTTGTATGCCCTATCTTGAGCTTTCGATGAGACTTGTGTCTGAAAGTGTTCAAATCTTCACTGCAGCCATATACATGTTAATTGCAGATGGGATTTGACCACATTTTCCATGTGAGTGCCATTTAGTTGTGCATAGCCTTTCCTAGTTGGAGGCTTGCCTGTGTTAGGGTACTGTCTTGCCAGTTGTGCTAGCATAATTCTGCTGGCAGACTCCTAGGGCAGAGTATGATATACCAGAAAAAGCATTTTCATCTACTGTTGTTCAAACTCCTTGAACAAATGCATGTTCATGCCATCCTGACTATCACTATACCACAGACTTTACCAGCATGGCTGTCACGGTATTTTTTTCCCTCCTACTCTTCCAGCTGAGTTAGCTGGACTTTGTGCCTGCTTACAGCAGTGCAGCTGCTTCTGTCTCTAAACTTCACATTCACAGCTGTAAGACTAATTTATTTTTTTTTTCTGTGAGTCAAATTTTTTATATCGAAATGAGTAGAAACTGTAATATTTTGATGAAACAGGAAAGGTAACTGGAGCATATGTGTATTAGGAGATGGGGAAAGGAATCCTTCTCTTCACATTCTCAGATGATACTGGAAATAAGCAAAGGGAATGATCATTAATGAGGGACTATAATTAAGATTAAACTAGATAATGCATAAGATATTCTTTTGTCAAGAAACTCTATTTTGTATGGTGACAGCTCTTGTCCATAGTGACAATAAGATTAAGAAATTGTATATATGGAGAATTACAAAGTTATTGCTAATAATTTGTTTCTAAACTTTTGCTTCTTTTGCAGATTTCAAATTGCCCCTTAGACATTGCTGCAGCTCAGTTCTCTTCTAGCTGTACATGGTATTCAAAGGATGAGTTTGAAATTAAATACTATTTCCAGAAGCAGTGGTTTGCTGCACTGTTCTAAGTTTCTGGCCTCTGATTTTAATCTGTTAAAAGTTGATGTAACCAACAGAGCTATTCAGCAGGTTTTGGTGTGTTTTTCTTTCCTTTTTTTTTTTTTAAGGCCTGTCTGTCCTTGTTAATTAGAAGTGTACATATTGGGAAATTAACTATGAAATACTAAAAATGATAAATTATTTCTTATTTGAAAGTATAAATTAAAGGTTTAGTGTATATAAAATTTGTCATGTTTAATTGCAAGTTCAATTAAAATTCAGGATAATGATGATTTATACAGGATTCTGTGTAATTTGATATTCATTAGCTTAGCCAGACACATGCTGATATTAGCTCGTTAATTATGTTTCCTTTTGTTGAAAGCAGCCTTGTGAAAGCAATCTGCTCAAAGTTTTTTAAACTCATTCTGCTAAATGAATATTTGGCAGCTGTTCATGTTATTGAGATGGTCACTGTGGCTACACTTCACTCACATAGCATCAATCATACCTACTGAATGACAAACAAGGGTTTCTCGTTACAAACCCATTTATGAAGGTTATGGTTGACATTAAATAGCTATTGCATGGCAGCATGGTATTGCTTTACAGTCATGTTAGAGTGTAACTACGGCTAGCACTGGGCTCTCCCACACAACCAGAACAAATAGAGTTTAATGTGGGACAGGGAGAGGGAAAAAAACCCCTGTTTCAAATGCAAGTAATATAATCTGCATATGAAGTGCTGAGCTGCTTTCACATCTCTGGAATGTGGAAGGGAGCACTGTAAAACTTGTGAGACATTAATGCATAGAAAAGCAACGTGTGTAGCCTTCTGGGGTGTTAGGTCCATGCTTTTCAGGTGTTCTTAACACTCTCTTCTAAGTGGAACTGACCTGAATAATTTTAGAGATGGATGTCATGAAGTAGTTCCCAGAGAGAACTGCATCCAGCTGGGGAGGGGAGTTATCCTTTGGGAGGAATTAGCTCTGCTCTGGAGGCCTCTAGCCTTTGCATTAAGTAATTTTACAGAATTGTCAAGGCTGTGGGGGATTGAGTAGCTTAACATTTCAGGATCACTAGAAATTTTTATCTGAAAATATTTGAGGTAAATGCATTTGCTATTTAATGAAAAGACAAGCTTTGAAGGATTGATGGCGTGAAATCTAATTCTTTTGTTTCTACTAAAAATAAAATGCAACAAATGTACTGAGGGCTACAGCACTCAAAAGGAGTTATTGTTTCTCTGAATGTTTGCTACAGGAATATACAGGTATCTTTATCTTGGAGTGCTGTCTAGTCTCTGTCCTTCCCGTTAGCAGTCAGCAGTGTCATGGGCCTGTTGAGATTCTGTTTCTTGGATCTGAAGAAGTCTTCCTTTCGGAGTTCCTCAGGCAGTTTTATTTGCTGGAGTAAACTCATGGACTTCAGGGACAGAAGAGGAGCTAGACTGGTGTACATGTTAGATATGTTCTTCACCCAAGTGCGTGAATGTTAAGACTCGGGATCAGAGTGTTTTTTTAATGTTGCTTTCAGAACCTGCTCTTGTGATGTGCTCTTCATTTTTCTGTGCACTAAGACACCATCCAATAATGATAAACCAGTATTGGCTTTCAAAGAAAGAGCAACAGCAAAAATCAATAGATTCTTGTCCCACCCACCTACATCTTCTGAACTTTTTTTGAGAAGTGCTAACTCTGAATACAGTTTAAAACTTCTCTAAAAGGAGAGAGTGCAGTATTAAATCAAATGGAAGTTCACCTGCTGATTACCTTTGCTTGAACCAAGACACTACACACTGACTATGTTGCATTGTCAGCTGGAAGAATTTCACTTATCTGAGCTTGGTTAGCATGGAAGCTTGGTTAGCATGTATGTTATCTTTCTTGCATAGCAGTGTGGTGCTAGTAGAGTCTTTTTGCTAGGTAGCTGATCATTGTTAATTCTCTTGGTGATACAGCTCTTGTGTTAGAGAGCCAGGTGTTGTTTCAGTAGGCAATACAATAGTAGCTACTGTAGGATTGGAAGAGGAGCTTAATGTGAGAAGCAGATGCCATAGATCAGATTTTCAAATCAAGTTATTAAAATACTTTCAAAAAACTTTAGAGGCAACAAAACTCTGGCAGACATGATAGAAACTTCTTAACCTTCCTTCTCTGACCCTGCAAAGTGCCAGGCTTCATGTTTTTTTGTTTCACTTTCTAGGTATCAAACATCTGCTTTAAAATGTGAGTAATTTGTTTTCTGCAATTGTCCTAAGTTCTTTTGATTGTTTTTTGGACATTACTTCAAGGCTTCAATTGGCTAAAAGCATTCATGGAATATGGTGCTATTTGTGAGGGCAAACTTAAATGCAAGCAGCTGTTTGAAGGTCATTGGTTTTTACGTGGGCACTTTGTGTGTTTCCTCCTGTTCAGTCATAAAGTGAATATTTAAAATAAAATGTGTATAATATAGGCGTATTATAGATTATTAAAATGCTAAATATTTTTCCTTCATTATTTCACTATGAAACAAGATTATAGAGTCCTGTTTGTTATGAAGTGTTGGACATGGATCCTCTAAATCTTGTATTCTTGATGAGGAAGAAATAAATTCTTTGTATTTGCTTAATATTTTATTTGTCCACTCTTTAATTTAATATTTCTCAGATTTAAAAGGCCCATGAGGAACCAAAAACACAGAATTGCAAGGAAGCATTGGTAGAAGACCTATTGAATGAACCTGCCTTTTTTTTTTAACCTAGTTGTTTGTTGTAGAGTTGCACTTAAACTTTTCTCTGATAGCATTTTGATGAGTAAAAATAGAATTTCTCAATCAAGTAGTGTACAATATTTTACAAAGTGTTCTGGTATAATTTTTGAAAGCTTCTTTTGCTGAGTAAGCCTGTTTGTGCTGTGTAATAGTACTGTTATAATGTATGGAAGAGTCTGATTATGGTAATTGTTGCTATTTTGAATCTCAAGATTTTATTAATTTTAACTTTCAACAAAAGGAAGGATCCACTGATTGCAAGTGACAGTGACATGTTTATAAAAGCACCTGAAAAGTCACTGTAGGCATCCAGAAAAGCAAAATCTTTTTAGAAAGAAAATCTTTCGTCCCTAGTAGTGAAACCATGCTGGTAACTGCTTATTGAGCAAGACCTTGTCAGGTCTTTATTGCAAGACATTGTTGGGTAATAGTTGAAAAATTATTTATGGAACGGAATCTCAGGTGTGCTGAAAATACTATCATTTAATATGTTGTCTGTGATTGTCATTAGCCCTTTTTTTTTCTTTTTCCTGCCTAAGGATTATGGAGAGAACAAAGATTTGGCTGTATGTCTAAGATTGAGCACTATATGAAATTTTTGTCAGGGGACTTGTTGACCTTATGTAAAGTTGCCTCTTTGAGAAGCTCTTTATATTCTGACTGCAGTTGCTATGGCAGTTGGATAAACCTAACAACAGCCAGCATGCCCTGGTGCAATGTATTTCAGAGGCTTGGCCTCCAAATGGGTATAGTTGCTTACTGAAAAATTTACAGCCACTGTAGAAATAACAATCAATCAAGTGAACCATGTATTTAAAAAGCATAGGCTGATATATTTTTTAATACATATAATGTGTACCTGCATATATGCAATGCAAGAAATCTCTTACTCCACCCAGGATCATACATATTCTCTATTGCTTGCTATTAAAAATGGCAGATGTCTGTTAAAATAATTTATTTATCAACATTCACAACTTGTCTGTAACTTGAGGTAGAATATTGCAGTACATTTTAAGTAGCGTTGCATTAGGTTGATTGGTTGTTTTGGTTTGTTTTTCTAGTGTTGTAGCCTTGCTAGCTCTTTCATCTTAAACTGTAATATTCTGCTGCTGGAAAAATATCGGGTTGGTTTCCTAATATATTCAACCTGAACATCACTTCAGTGACATTAGTTGCTATTTTGTGTCCAGCTGTGCTCCTGGGAAAGGTAGACTTGATCAAGAAGGTTATGATTGCCTTCTGCTTGCAGGTATGGCTGACTCAGCAGCAGTGTGTGGTTAGTCTGACTTAAAAGGAAAGACAAAATTCTACTATTACCCTTCTCCTCAGGGACAACTGCCATTCTCCATCAAGAAGACAACCATTCAGCCAGAAAGATTGACTCCCAGAAATTCACCACAATCACTTTAGTATTTTAAATTTCAGGGGGGACTAGAATTGATGGTGGTAAGGGCAGAGGCTCAGAGCTTTGAATCTTTATTCTTAAGTGAGTTAAACAAAACTGCTAGCTCTGAAGAAGTCTGTATTTCTTTTTAACAGTTAGAAAATAGGATAAAGGACGAAGGGAAAATGCAGTCACTGTTTGGAGGTGGGGAAAAAGACATTTTAACCCTTTTGATGATGAGAAACAGAATGCTAAATTATTATTTAATCCTATTTGGATGTCTGTGTTTGTGGTTAAAAGAAAGAAACTGTAAATATATTGTTCCTATATTAAGTAAAGTTGTTGAAAATAGCTTTATGTCTAAATCTATTGTCATGTTGATAGTAGAGACCATCATATGTAGTAAGCTGAAGCTGCACCTTATGATAAAAAATAAAAATGAATAAAATATGAAAAAAAAGTTAAGTGAGATCAAAAGAAATAGCACAAAACCAAACTAGCATTAAGTGCTTGGTTCATGACTGATAGTGCTGCTTCTGTGTATTTGCTATCTGAAAATGTTCCCATTCAACTGAGGTAGTAACATTTATACAGAATCTTCCTTTAGTCTGTGTTCATTCACACATGAGGTCCATGGAGTTTTCCTAATGCTGTAATAATGTTCTTTGAGATATCTCAGTCTTTGGGTTGCTGAGTATTATTTGCATTTTGAAATTGCAGTTATGTTTTTTTTTACTGTTCTACAAACAACGCATATCAGACAATGAAAGAATACCAGCAGAATGACAACATGGTGGCTTTTTTGCTTTTATTAATAAATATATTTTATAAAAATGCAGTATTTTATCAGACTACTGTGTGCATGCACTCCCATTTCTGCTCCTTTCCCCACATGTGTTTTACCTGGAAGCTAGGAAACATTAGCAGAGGAAACAAACTTTGTCATTCAGTCACTTTGAAGTAAGACATTTAGGAAACTGTGCCAAGTTCCAATGAGAATGTTGGGGTAACTGGAGGTTTCACTTGCACTTGATCAGTTAATTGAGTGCTCTTGAAAATGTAATGTTTGAAGTAGAGCATGGCTCCTGTATGAGCAGAAAAGTAGATTTTATTTTTTTTTTAATGGAGGGAGAAGTATTGTTTAGAGCACTACTATAACCTGTAGTTACAGGCTGTTGTGAAATTTGGGAAAGTTCTGGTAGCAAGAAGGTATCATTCTTTAGCAGCATGTTGAAAGTAAAGTTTCATTGTCATGATCTTTCTGATACATGTGTGAATTTAATCTCCAGAATAAGTGGCAGGAACTAAAAGGACATCAGTCTTTGTAATTCCAGTTTGTTGTTTACTCTGCCTTTAGAGCATCACCAGTGATGAAAAGGGTACAGTCTTATGAGCAGTGCTCTTTCTAGCATTCTAAGGGATGGCTGTTATTCATTGCCTTTAATCTGAAAATGGGTTAAAATTGCTATATGTGAAATGCAAATGCATGTCTGTTTCATGATAGGAACTCATTTCACTTTTTGCCAGCATTTCCATATGCATTCTCGATCTGCTTCACTTTACAGACATCTCTGTCCTCCTTTTAAGATAGACAGGAATCTGCTATTAAAAATTAGGTTACTCCAGCCATAGCATATTTGTAAAATCTTTCTCACCTGCAGGAGAGAATAGGCTTTATCTGCTCTTGGGAAAATATGATCAGAGGCCTGGAGAAGCTCTCCTATGAGGACGGGCTAAGGGAGCTGCCATTCTTCAGGCTGGAGAAGAGAAGACTCTGCAGAGAACTTTTAGACCATCTTGCAGTACCTAAAGTGGGCTTATGAGAAGGCTGGAGAGGGATTTTCACAAGGGCATGTTGTAGAACAAGATTTTAAATTGAAAAGACGGTAGGTTTAGATTAGATATTAGGAGGAGCTTTTTACTCTGAGGCTGGTATGCTGGAACAGGTTTTCTCAAGAGGTGGTAGAGGCTCCATCCCTGGGCACATTCAAAGGGAGCTTGGATGGGGATGTGGTTGACCTGATCTAGTTGAGATGTCCCTGCTCATTGCAGGGGGATTGTATGGAATAGATGATCCCTAGGTGCCTCCAAACCTGGACTGTTTTGATTCTGTGATTTCTGAGTCTTTCAGGATATGTAAAGCCTCAAAATTTTAATTATAAAGATTGGAATGGTGTGTAAAGAAGATGACTTCTTGGGTTGAATACTTACCAAACTATGAGATTTAAAGCAATTCCATGAAAAAACGGACGCATTTTCCTCTAAATCAGCCTTCTTTTTTTTTCCCCCTTGGTGATTTGCTTTACTTTACATTTAACATTCTCTAGGATAACTTATATGGTTTATTAAAAAGTTTGCTTTCCCTTTGGACCAATGAACATGTCTTCATGAAATGTAAAAAACAACCCCTCCCCCCAGTACCCACCCTACTCCCAAACTCAACAAAAATCCCCCACCCTTCAGATGAAGGGGATAACATCAATATTAGTTTGCTTTTAAGCATTGGAAGACCATAATTTTTTATGTTGTTGTCAGAGGAAATAGCAAAATGTTCTAAACATTGCTAACAAATATGTTTAATATCTAAACAGGATCTGTTACCTTGGAACTGTGTGAGAGATGTATTTAAAGGATGTACACTGAGATTTATGTGGTTACAGAACTGTTAACTAATGACCCTGTGAAAAGTAGTGTGTGTGTACATATATATATTTATTTGTTTTTAAGTCTATGACTGCTTTGATGTAAAGTAATATGAGATACAAAGAGCAAAAGCAGTTGTGAGTTTCTGTTCTTTTTTCTTTTTTTGAGGATGATATTTTTGATACATGTTTACTAGAAAGCTGTTTGCTAGCAAGATGGATAAAATGGGAAGACAATTGATCCTCTTCATTCTCCTTTATTAGTAAATTGTGCAGTTATTTCCATTGGTCATTTTCTGGTAAAAAATAATGGATGTAATGCTGAAAAAGTGTAACACCAAAGCAGAGAAGATATGTTAAAACTATCCTTAAATACAGAGGGCACATGCAAACTCTCAGACTCTGTTCTTTCTTTATCATCAAAATTGACTTCACAGATTCACATGGATTATACTGGTTTACAGATTTCTGTGTTGAAATTGTCTCCTGGGAAGTCTGAATTTGTACAGGAAGTTCAGATACAAACATGGTTTAGAAATAGTGAAGTTCTCTGGAACAAGCTTTAAAAAGCTTCCCAGTGGAACTAATGCACAGAGGTTTTAATATCTGTGCCTGTTTCTTACTTCACAACTTGAAAGGGAAGATTTCTATTTGTCTTGTTAAATGGTAGATGTACTCTCCTACATAATATCTATTGTCACAGTGAAATTTTGAAAGAACTGGCTGTACATAATTCAACTAAATGAACTCAGAAGGTAGAAAAAATTGTTTATGCTGAGGTGGAAACTGTAGATGGTAATATCAGTAGTTCACCCAAGAGGTTTAAAGAAGGCATAGTATCTTTAATGGATTGCTTGGGTCAGAACTACATTCTTCAATTTCTTAAATATGACATGAAAATAAGAATGTTGTAGTCACATAGAATGAATGTAATTATTGTGTACTTCAGGATAGTTACACTTATGCAGATTTTTGTTAAATGACACTCACACGTATCCTATTTTATTGGTCTAATTTTTAAACTTAGTGTAAAATTAGGAATCCCAGGATCATTAGGGTTGGAAAGGACCCTGGAGATCATCCAGTCCAACTCCCCTGCCAAAGCAAGGTCACCTTAAAGCAGGTGACACAGGAGCCATCCAGGTGCATTTAGAATGTCTGCAGAGGAGACTCCATGCTCTCCCTGGGCAGCCTGTTCCAACCTCCACATAAAAAAGCTCTGGCTTATCTTGAGGTGGAACTTCTTGTGTTTCAGTTTATGGCTGTTGCTCCTTGTCCTGTTTTTGGGCACCAAGAGTAGAGGCTGGCAGCATCCCCCAACACTCATCTTCGAGATGTTTGTATGGATTGATGAGTTTCCCTCTGTCTTCTCTTCTCCAGACTAAACAGGCCAGCTCTCTGAGTCTCTCCTCATCAGAGAGATGCTCCAGACCCCAGATCATCTTTGTGGCCTCTGCTGGACCCTTGTCCAGTAGCTCTTGGTCTTTCTTGACCTGTTGAGACTAGAATTGAACACAGAACTCGTGATGTGGCCTCACTAGAGCCAAGTAGAGGGGAAGATCCCCTCTGCTGACTTGCTGGCCTCATTCTTCCTAATGCACCCCAGAATCCTCCTGGCAGCAAGGACACTCTGCTGGCTCACAGCCAGCTTGTCATCCACCAAGACTCCCAAGTCCTCTGCAGAGCTGCCCTCTAGGAGGTGAGCCCCTGACCTCTACTGGTACCTGGGGTTTTTCCTCCCTAGGTGCAGGACCTTACACTTGCCTTTGTTGAAACATGTTTATCTCCAAGTTCTTGAAAAAAATTGGAAAGTTCACTGAATGGAAAGAAGGGTGGAGAGATTTGGGCATCGTAGCTCAATGATGTGAGTGTATAATTAGTACCCTATATACTACTCTCCAGTGGTCATATTTTCCTTGAAAACCAGATTCAAAAGGGATGACATTAATATACAATGGGTAGGACTGAGAAAGTCAGCTGGCAGATAATGTAGCATTTGATTGTAGCTATATGATCTAGAGTAACAGAAGGACAACAGGCTCAGAGATTTTAGAGGCCTCTATTGATCTTAACAGAGAACTTGGAAATTAATTGTGTGAAATTCAAAATAGAGGATGAATTTCTATTTGGAGAAACGTGATCAGGAGAATGGGTGCAAAGAGTAACTTTCACCTGCTTCTGTGCAAAGTTGCAGAAAAATTGTTCAAAATAAATTTGAATAGCTCTGGAAGAGATAAATCACCATAATTCTTAATCAGATTAGCACTTCTAGATGAGCAAGTCTTTTTTGTTCGCCTTTCTTGGCGACCATTTAGATATTGTTTCGTTGTAAAGCATCTGTGTGGGGGCTATTGACTGAGCAGCTGCTGCTCAATTCTTTTAGTGTTGTCCTTGCCTTTTTGCTTTAAATATGTTCCAGAAGTCTGAACTTTACATCTTAACATGCCTTTTGAGAAATGGCAGAATCTGAAAAGATTTTACCTGAGGGTGAGAGCTTAGATATGCCAAACAGGTTTATTTCTTTCTTTTTGTAGTCAAAGAGTAACTTCAGAGATGTAACTTAAGCTACATACTGTGTTTGCATACTTATAGCAGGTTTTAATTGTATTGAATCACAAAAAATGCACAGTGGTGACTGAATGATACTTGCAGAAGCATTACCTATCAGTGACATGTCTTGCTCTAAGAAAAAGCCATGCTACCAATTGCCAAGGGTAGGATTTAAAGACTGAGATACTATATTAAAATATGCCATTAAAAATTTTGGCTTGATCATGAATCCTTATGTTCCTAGAATTTTAGCACTTTTGAACTTTTCATTTATACTGATGTCTATTTATATAGGTTTATCTTCATTTATGTAAGAATGCAAGCTTTCTTGCATAAGAACCTGCATATAGAGCACAGTGGTGTTGGCCACTGAACATACAGTACATATAGTACATTAGCAAATCATTCCATCTGCACTTAGATGCAGGAAAGAGGGGAGGGGAGACTAATTCTTTCCTTGGTTTTTAAGTGTATTTGTCTGAAATTGGTTATGAGACTTACACTAAAGATACTTCTCCAGAGAATGTTAGTCCTGTGGGGATTTTTTTTTAAGTCCACTGAGAGAGACTCATTGTGGCATAGGACCAAGATGTAGGCCAAGTGGAAATACAGCAAAGTGATTTAATAGAAAAGGTAATTCCTATTCAAACTGGATGGTCCCTTATTCATTTCCTCGGATTATCATCAAATTTATGTCACCAGCAAAGGAGCTTTATTGAGTTTCACAGATATATTCCTTTTGCTTTCATTGTCATTAGTTGGCACACTGACATTTTCATATGTGTCTCAGCTAATGCCTCAAAATTACTCCATCTACAAATGTAACAATTGAACAGATAATTTTAATAAGATTCAGCTTGACTTCAGACTGCACTCCTTCCTTTCTTTATAGAATGCAAATTGTAACCTGTTTTTAAAGCCGTGCAATGCAGTGAACTTTAATGGGATTTGACAACATCATATTAAGCACAACAACTACGCATAATGTACCGAAAAATTGGACGTGAAATTGGAAACATAGCTGAGAACAAAGTAAATTTACATGGTTTGGTAGTTTGAATGTCTGATATCATATTCTCTCATGCAAGCTCCATAAAAAGCAAGGGATTTAACAATGGATATCAGCGGAAAGTGCTTTTAAAGTTAAAGCTGATGGATGGCTTGTCAAAAAAAATAATTGCATTGGTTGGAAAGTCGGGATGCGTGCTGAGGGGGAGAGAACAGGATATACAGAGAGGATGATGGGAAGTGACAGTGGTCTGTCAAGAAGCAGTGGCTGCCCAGAGAAGTGTGAAGCCAGAGCTATAAGGTGGCAGAGTAGAACAGGCTGTCAGAGCGGGAAAGTGGCTTTAATACCCTGAAAAGCAAAGGAATCCGCCTGTCAGCCTTGCTCAGCCGTGCTGAAAGAGGAAAAGAACATGGCATGAAGTTAGAGACATTAAACGGGAAAAAAAGAGAGGCCAATGAAAGCCAGAGAAGGAGGGGTGGTGAGCTGTTATGTTTTTTAATAGACAAATGACACATTTCTAGGTGCAGCAAGAAAGCAAACTGTCTAAGAAATTTGGAACTGATTAGAGGCTTTTTTGAAAAAGAAATACAAGATAATCAGCATCTATTTCTGGCATTTTTAAATGTACCACACAGCCCTGTGACCTTCCCTTCACTTCCCTCTTGTGTAACTGTACTTGCCCATTGCTTCTCTGAGAGGCAGAAATGGTTTTGTTATGGCAACAGCTTTGTCCCTTAAGCATTGGAAGAACTTGGTGTTTCAACCAAAAGGAATTGCCTCAGAGGTCTCTTTTTAGCCATTTATAACCTATTGGCTTATAAATCTGATTATCAACCTAACCAAACAGTTTTTCTTTGAAAATTTTTAAATGTAGAGATTCATTTGTCTATACATCATTACGATTTATACCTGGTACTAATGCAGTGCCACAAAAATTGCAGCACTCATAGATTTTAAAGGTTTTCCACAAATCTGGGAACTTCCTTTGTATTTTAGAGGTTGTATAAAAAAACCCTTGAATAACTATCAATAAGGGTTTAAAAATAAAATCAGTAATTTTGAAATACATTTTCCTGTTGTAATCTTTTACAAATATCTTGTAAGGAAAAATGGGAAAAAGAGTGAAAGACAAAAATTTTAAAAATCCTTAAGTAAATTATACATACATACATATATATATATATTTGGTATAGGATAATGCATTAAAAGGCACTGTGCTTCATAGCTGCTGTGTGAGGAAGACATTAGAAACACAGTCCATACTATAATTTTCAGTGGGTTACTTTAATGTAACTGAAGAACTAATGTCCAGTAGAAAAATGTAGGTAAAAAGCAAGTTACAGCTCATGCATCAGCATTCAAAAAATGCACATTGCATGTTAAAGAAGTTCTGGAACACAAGTTGAAACATACTGAGTGAAATGGAAGCTGCGAGGAAATATTGTTAGGTAGATTTCAATACTTTTCAGGATTTGACTCAGTTTATAATTGTGACAGAATTTATAAAATGCAATTAAGTTTCTGGGTGTAGTTTCACAAAATTTATTCTGATTGCTACTCAGGCTGTTTGGAAATAAAATGCAAGTTAGCAGTTCTCTTGTGAAAACTGGAAAGGAAAGAAAGGTGTTCTTTGGTCAAAAGCACTTCTGGATTTTTGGTCAAATGTCATTTATAACAACAGTCTAATTCAAATATGGACTTTTCAGTATGTCTGTCCATATAATCTTTCATGGTTTAGTTCTGTTGCACTGTATTGAATGGGAGAATTAATTTTCTATCTACAAACACATATTACCTAATAAATGGAAAACAATTATGTTGTGATTATAATACACAGATTAAACCCCCATATGATGGGTTACTCCCATAGCATGCTTGCTTCTTTTGTTGAATATCACGTGTCCGAAAATTTATTGCATCCTGTAGCAGAAGGCCCCCAGTTCAAATCTTATAAGCATTATGTTACTAGTCCTTTGTTGAAACAACAGCAGAACATTGAGAATATTTTAGCACAATGGAAAAATCTAGAGCATTGCTAGGCATTTTAAACACATTTTTAAATGCTCTTTTGAAAGATAGCATTGTTTGTGTTTGAGAATCAACATGTTCATTACTATCTTTTACGTAATAAACATTTAATGTATTTGCTTTGGGGCATAAATGATGGCCCAGCTTTTTAAGGATTCTCCATGCTGGACCTAAAGGAAAGGGCATTTTCTTTCTTATGGGTGCCATTTCAGAATACATAATGAAAAAATCAAATAAGAATGTTCATTCCTCCCTTCTCTCATTAGTATCTAATGTAAAATTACAAAATAAATAAATGAGGAAATTATGCAATCCATACCTTTTATGTCTAGATATTTTACAAGCTTTTAAATGGTTTATGATGTTACAGATTGTATTTTTTTAAATCCAGACAATTTTCCTATGGTGTCTGTTGCCAGTACCTATGAGTACATTTCAATACATATATATATGTGTGTGTATACAGTCTAAGCAAATGCGTGAATGATAAAACTCTCTACTTAGACAAAATGAGAAAAAAAAAAAAAAAAAAACCCCAAACAAAAAAAAAAGCCCCCACAAAACTCCTTCAGTGTTTTAATAGCATATTTTGCTTGCCAAGTAATATACTTCATTTATTCCCTTCTTTNAATGATAAAACTCTCTACTTAGACAAAATGAGAAAAAAAAAAAAAAAAAAAACCCCAAACCAAACAAAAAGCTCCCACAAAACTCCTTCAGTGTTTTAATAGCATATTTTGCTTGCCAAGTAATATACTTCATTTATTCCCTTCTTTAGTCAATGAAAACCCCAACTGGCAGGGAATGAATGCATTAAAAGGTGCTCTCTTTGCTAGGAACAAACCTGTGGTGTTAGACCTAGAACTATAACCTCTGCTTGTTTTTCCTTATTCCTTAGACATTCAAAAAATCTGTACGGTTGCTTGCAATATAGTGGTTTTGTGTATTAATAGCTCTTTTGGTTTGCAAATGATACCTCTTTGTGTCACTTTGTGGTTCCAAAAGGTTCACTGGTTTTTTACACTCTAGGAAGATTGCTGCTGTTATCTGCAAATCCATTGCTTGGACAAGAATGGGATTACATGATATGATTTAAAACAGTATCTTCTGTATTTTATTCTTCCCACAAGGAAATGACCCTTTACCATACACTGCTTAAATAAATAAATAAAGCTTCTATGACATATAGAAGTAGAGCATTTGCTTTTGTTACCTCAGAAGTACCTGAATAAAACTCTTACTAAGCAAGGTATAAGGTGAATGAAAAGAATAATAAATCAAATTAGTTCTCATCTCAAGTTTGGAGCACCATATATAATGCTACTAGTTATTGGTATAATAAAATGGATTTAATGAAAAATCTAAATGTTAGCATTTAGATGGCTGTATTTTGGTAGCTTGGAAATGGGCTTTGAAAGGTCACAGAATCACAGAATATGCTGAGTTGGAAAGGACTCACAAGCATCATTGAGTCCAACTCCTGGCCCTGGCACAGGATAGCCCCAGAATCCCATGTGCCTGAGAGCATTGTCCAAGGACTTGAACTCTGTCAGGCTTGGTGCCATGGCCCCTTCCCTGAGGAGCTGTTCCAGTGCCCAACCATTTGTCAATGATCTTAGACGTCTTCTCCAACCCAAATGATTTTATTATTGGATGATTATCCTTGTGAAGTTTTAAACTACAGCAGTGTGGAAATGACTTTTGCCTCTCTGCAGCGAGGTCAAACATATGAACATGTAGGGCCTAAAAGAAAGCAGAGAAAATACTGGATTATCTTTTATAAGGAAATATCTCAAGCTCAAAAGGGTTCTTGTTTGTCTCATAATACTGGTTTTATATGGAGTTAAGAGTATTATTAAGCAGCATATCCTCAATTACTCAGGTATATATATGTGTTTACCTAAAAGACTTGAATGCAGAAATTGGTGGTAAGCTGGACTCTGAGAGATGATGATGTACATAATTTTGATAGAAATGTTGCATATTTGTAGTTATCCTGTGTAAGAATATTGCTTATTTCTAGGCAAAATTCTTTCTTCCTTATAAATTCCATTGAGAAAGTAAAACTTACACCTTAGAACAGGTAACTCCTAGCAAGTAAGGAATCAATTTTCTAGACTTGAAAATGCCCTGGCCTTCCATTTCATTATGCTTTACTGCTGATCTGCCCACCCAAGATCCTCATAAGAATTTCATCAAAAGAATTTTGAAAAATTTATTTCTTTAGTATCCTATGGGGTATGTAATTGCTTGCAAATAGGAAGTAGAAGATCAAGTTTCTGTTTGAATGACTTCAGGTCAAATTAAGATATGTGACACATCAAGGAATTTAAATCATACATCTCAAAGACCTCTTTTCTCTCACTTTCAAAGTTTATATGTATTTTACTTTTGGGGTCCAGTTATATATATTCATATATGTGTGTGTGGGATTATTGTGGGGATTAAATATATCAGTCTTTGTAGAGAAAACATGCAGAAAACAGTAGCATGTGATATTGCAGCAATAGACATGTTAACTTGTTTTTTGGGTCTTTTATGGTTTTTGTAGGGAACCAGACACTATCAAGAACATTTGCACTTATGGTGATCGAGAAGGCAGCAGAATTTTGAAGGTTTTTCAGCAGACCTCATTTTCTTAGTAAGATCTACAGCTACTGCTTAGTTTGTCTAAATTTAGCTTTTCAACTATGAGAATTTTCATGTCTTAGAGTATTTGTTTTATTAAGTATAGGAGAAGTTATATCTAGATAGTGTATTTCTAGCTGGTGTAAAGGATCAGGTGAACAAATGTATTGGATGTTAATGAAATGAGGTCTGCACAGTGCTTGAACCTGTATCAGTTGGATGTGCAGTCTAGGGTTCTCCAGCCTGTGTTTCTCTTGCTAACCCCATCAGGGTTTTGGTCAGATTTAGGTATGTAAGCTGGTATAAAAGCATTCTGTCATGATGAAAATGAACAGTGGTAGGAGCTTGTGTCTTTCCATTTTAATTTCTGGGAAAAATTGTCCTCATATGACAACAATGCACTCTTTTCCCATTTGTGTTATCAAGTAGGGAAGGGCTGGATGTACACGTGACACGGAGCACTGCTTTAATAATTGAAGCAGTTTTGGAACAGGACTTCTGGAGTAGCTGACTGTAATGAAGGGTATCAGAAATTTGATGTAGAGATTTCCTCTCTTGTCATCCCCTTGAAGAGCTGGAGGCAGGCATGCCTGATTAGGCACTAGATACTGACTCATCTCTAGCCTGGGACAGGAAATAATAATAAGATGGTATGGATGAAAAGCTAGTTGCTTTTATCATTAGGTCTTACAAACTTCTACCTGATATCTACTATTGATAGGAGCACCCTAAGATCATTAGAAGGTCTGTTTGAAATATTGGTAGAGAGTATCAAAGCCCTCTGAGTTTGCTCAACCAAACATGACTGTAGATGCATAAATAACATATAGTAACTTTATTTTCTTTATTGAACAAGTCATGTTCTGAAGGCTTCTGTAACTCACTATGAGCCAATATTCTGCTTAGATACTGTTTTTATGGAATATAATTTTATAAGTCTTAAACCTTGTCAAAAAGGTCATGCAATCCATTACTATATCTATTCCGGGTGTTTGGTTTTCTTTAACATAAATTGATTATTTTTTTTCCTTTAGACCCCCTTTGTAACAAAACTGAATCTAACTCATGTTAGATTCTTCTTGCTCATCTAGTTTATCTTATTCTTAATATAGCCAAATGTTTTCTTGGCATTCTCTCCCCTCTTCTCCCTGTAGGTGTGGGGTGTTTTATTCTACTGAATTTGGTGTTTCCTTCAAGCGAGAAAGGACCCCTAAAGATACAAGGGCATTGAAAAGTATAAAACTGGTGAAGATAAATGGCAAAAAACACTATGCATAAATAAAATACCCCCTTCTCCCTCTTTCTCCTTCTCCCCCCCCATCCCAAAATGAACAATGATTGTGTGGTTGAAGACCTGGCTGAATAAGTATGTCAGGTACTGATTGGAAGAATGATAAATGGAGTGACCTAACAAAGGATTGACTTCTCCAAAAGACAGGCCTTTTTTAATGGATGGAAAGGGAGGAAGCCTCATTTAGAAGGGAAAGGCTGTTGGCAGTGCAGATATGACAAAGGGGAAGTCGACAACCATTGATTTACGTTCGGGAATGACAGTTGAAAAATTCAACAATAATCATGACAAATGAGAAGCGATGCAGTCAGAGGAAAAAATGCCAATACGTTAAGCCTGAGAAGAAATGCCAAGGTCACAAGCAAAGGTTCCCAAACTTCTGCTTTTGACAGCCTTAATGGAAATATTGGAAAAGATTGGGTGTACAGGTTAAAAAGTATGGTTTGGAAACTGGAATTGTAGGCGATGCTAATTAGCGTTTGTTCTTTTCAAGGTGGTCATATGTGTTGCCTATAGTAGTGTTGAGTCAAACTGATCATTAACAGACTGTTCTACTCCAGAGTATATTTTTTTTTCTTGAGGAACTGCTGAAATAAATTAATAGCAACAGGCAAACAATCATGTCCCTTTTAAAATATCACTTTGCTGTTCAGTAAATAAAGTAAATCTGTGGATTTCTTTACCCCAGTCTTATGCATATTATGAAACTTATTTTTAAAAAAATCATTCAAGTATGATTGTAAATAAGATTATAAAATATTTAGATGGTGTGTTAGTTCAGACCTGAATAAATAAGTCTGGCATCTGAGAAGTCTTTGCTAAATGTGAATCTAAACAGAATAGCAAAATCTTGTAGTGATGAGGTTTTAAAATAAACAGTGCCCTGCTTATTTTTGTTTTTTAGTTTATTGAAGCAGTTAGTGGAATGAGCATGTGTATAAAACAGTTTCCTACTAGTGCATTAGATTTAATTATGTTATTAAGTAATTTACAAAATTGCAATACGCAGATAGTCACTAGTGTAATGAAATGATCAGCTCTCTGTTTACTTGAAAACCTGAGAACACAGTACTGATGAGAGAAACATTCCTACCCAGCACATCTTATGGAAATGAGTAGGAAGGCAGTGAATATCAAAACCTACTTTATTTGTGTAGTATTAAGTGTGCACAAATTGCTTTCAGATCTATGTTTTCAAATACTCTATGATATGGCTTTAAAAAAAACCTTAACATTGTTTCCCCCCAACAAAACTGACTGTATATGGGGCTAAAAAGAAAAGTTTCTTAATCACAAGAAATTATCAGTTTTATAATATTTAATTATTGTAGTACATCTCTCAAATTAAACTGATTTTTAACTCCTGATTTGTAAAGGGTTAAGCCCTCACGCACAAGTACTAATTTAGTACACAGTGGTCATTTTAACCTTAAATGTACTGCAGGCAATTATACATTTAAAAGCAAACTGAAGTGCAATCTGCACAAATAATACCTGAGCTCAAGGGTAGGGAAAAAGACACACAAAAAAACCTCACCCCAAAAACAAACCCAGAAAGGTTGTAAATTGCTAGGACCTGTTATTTGAGGTAAACCTGGATCTGTAATGGGTTTTTACTATCCCACTTATACCGGGGGCTGCAAAGTGGAATATAAGGAAACTAGCCTCTTTAGATTAAACATTTTCTAATCAGCTTTATCACTCATATCTGAATTTATCTTATTTGAGGAAAATGCCAATATATTAGCAAGCATATATGATACACAAGGTGACCCTACCAACTTAATGACATAATACATTATCCTTAATGAAGTCAATATCTTGTCTTTTAGCTGTCTGTCTATTGGGGCGATTAATTGCAGTGTCATTAAAGTTAGCTCTCTTTTCATTTGAGCTTGACAAGTCGCATAAAACTAATGTTCTTAGTTATCAGCCACTGGAATAGGATGGAGGATGGAGGAAATTGTAGGACAAATAAGGGGGTACTGCAACAGCTAACTTGAAGGAATTTTTCCAATGACTGTTTTCCAAGCCTTCTATTGCCGACTCTGCACTAATAGTTGGAACATTTGGAACAGAATTATCCAGATTGGGGGTTTGCTTTTGTGTATTGAGCTTGAAGTAGAACATAATGAACTGCAAACTATCAGAGACCACTGTGTTATTAAGACATCAGGACTGAAAAATTTGCAGAAATAGCCCCATGAGTAAAGTTAAATGAGATTATGTATCCTAAGTTAATGCAATAAACAATATAAAAATATGTATTTTTCTCTTATCATGGAATTTCTCATTTATCAAAGTGTGAAATAAATATGAAGCAATTTAGGAAATGAGTTTATATGAAATAATGGCTTTGCATCTTTGATAAAACAAGTTTCAGTCACTAGTGATGATAGCAATGAAGCTGTGGTGCCCGGTGCTAATTGTAGTGCAAAAGCATCACTCCCTGCCTTCCCCCTACCTCTGAAACTACAAGACAGGATGGCTGTAATTTACAGTGTGTTATCTTTGTCTATAGCGGCAAGATGATATGAAGTAAATCAAGGTACGAGTAATGAAAGACTGAAAATTTATTCCTTGGAGCACACTTTAAAGTGTAGTATCTGTTATAGTGGCACTGCCTGAAGACCCTGAAATGAGACTTGGATGAAGGGCAATAAAGAAGCATAGAGGCTCATGTTAATGTTGTTTGTCTGAGGTTAGTAATTGGGTTCCACTGATGAGTTGTGTGAAGACAAAGTGAGAATCCTAGCAAGTATTGTAAATCTTACATTGTTGGAACAAGAAGCAATCCTAACAAATATTGATCCTTCCTGTGCCCAGAGGCGAGGAAGAAAGCAGCATGCTGCTGAGCCAGTGTTGTTTCAATAGCACCAATTACCTTAGTGAGGCTAGTGCTCTGCATGAAATCCCACCAGGCTCACAAATTGTGAATTATCAATGATTAGGCTTTTTAGATATATCCCCTAAAATCATGCCAGGTTAGCTTTCTGTATCAATTCTCCTTTCAGACCCCAAAATGTATCTCTTAAAAGCTTTTATTTTTAGCTTTTAAAATGCTGTGGATATATTTCAAGTACATTGTATGCACTTAATCCTTTCTCTCCCATATAACCCCTTCTCCCCCCACCCCCTCCCCCAACAAAAAAAAACCAAAACCAAAAAAAACCCTGATTCTGATCTCATGACACCTGAAAATATTCTTGGTGATATTTACCGAATATTTGTTTACTGTTTCTAATTTACATTAAGTATTAGAAAAAAAAATACATTGCAACAGTTTAAAAGGCTTATTTTAATAAAATCTCACATTCTGTATCTGAAACTTTGGTTTATTTTTTACTCTAGATCCATATTTCTTCTAGAGAAAACTCTCAATCATTATTAAATAATTTACAAAATTACAGTGTGCTGGAAAATTGATATTCAACTCAGAATCCATATGTAGTTAAATGCCTGTGTGTCCATGCTTATTTTTTGTATTATCTCACTTGAGGTTATTTTTCCATATAAAGTGTGGCTGTCAAAATTTTATATGAAGGAAAGACTTCTCCTAGTGTGTGAGGGAGTGTGCGAATAGCAGTCTGGGTGTTCCATCCTGGCATTGTGACAAGTCCCTGTGCTGATGAGATGCAGACATGTGCATGCTGGGGGCAGAGAAGGGAGGCAGAGGTCAGTGGGACTCAGAGGAAGAGATTGTCCTCCTGCCACCTTCTAGTCCTGTGCTCTGTCCACTGGAGCACACTCCTGTCTTCGGTGGTGTCTGTGGTTATTGATGACTTTAAGGCCAGTTGGAGCTTTATTGTAAATTCACAGACTCTCTGCTGTGCTGTGTGAAAAGGGAGGCCTAGTAAGGCAGAAGTGTAGTGCACCAATGTGTATAACTGCTGCTGGTTTGTTGCTTGATGGTTGGCACTGTTAGCTTACCTGTGTCTGTCTTTTGGGGAATACTCTCCAGTGTGATGGACTTCCTGGCTGGAGCTCTCTTCAGTAAAGGCCTGTCTTTATGCAGAGGAGGGGACTTCTTCCCCATTCCTATCAATTTTTCCTATATCTATTCCCACATTATCTCCTCTATGTCTCTTAGACGTGCTTTTGAGTTCTTCTGATTTGCCAGGCTGACAGATTCCCAACTGAACCAGTTCAGAGTGGTGCAGCAACACTTATGCTTAACCACGTGTGCTGTGCTAGCTGAAAGGACACAGAGTAATCTCAGGGAAAGGTTCACAACTGGATTTTTTTCCTTCCTTTTGTTAGATAGCACACACAGACTGGTTTAGACTGGTGTTGGCACCACTAGAGAGGAGCTGGATGGACTGAAGGGTGCTAAGGAGTGGGTGTGACTGGCTGAGTGGGAGTGACCTAGGGCTGAGCTGGCTGGATGTGTGTGTTCCTAGCACCTGATGGCTGATTTTGGAATGCCCTGTAAGTGTTTGTACATGAGCTTGCTAGAAGTTTCCATGCAGGTTTGGAAGATGCTGTTGAAGGCTTTGTGTTTTTGAAGCATTTTCCTGCAGAAGATAAGAACCTGCACCCACTGTTTAATTGTGTTTCTTTCTGAACTGATCAGAAGCCAACAGCAGTTCCAGTGATTTAAAGTAGTTGTTTGATAGGTTTAAAAATCCATATAAATGGTATCATAGCTGCACAAAGAGCATTATGAGAAATTCCTGTCTTTATTGTATAATAATAATAACATAAAAATGCTGAGCTTTATTACTGAAATGCAGCTGTGAAGTTGGTGGCCTGTATATGCGACACTTAATACTATTTAGAGTTTATTAGTATGGTACATATAGAGCTGAACCCTCTCTGTGTTGAAACATTTTAATTGCAAGTGCAGAAAACACCAGTTTATGTTCAATAAAACTACACAGGATATTATTGAAACCATGTTTTTTCTTTGGATTCACACACCTGTTGGAAGGAATTCTGCACCACTTATAATATTATTAAATATAGTTTAGTACAGTATTAACCAAACTGGGGCTTTGGGAAGAAAAGGTGACTACAGTAATGGTCCATTTTTAGTAGGATAGTTTCTCAGTGTTGCAAGAAACTCTTAATGAGGAAGGAAACCATGAAAGTAAATGTATCAACAAAATTGAGTTAGTTTCTTTCTTTTACTATTCAACTCTATTTGTCTACTATTCTTGAGTAATGTAGTTTTCCCAAAACGAAACACTATATTTTTTTAATATTTTGTGGGTCACAATATATCAAATTGAACTACAGGTGATTGACCCACAGATTAGAAACTGATAGTGAGCTATCACATCAAAGCTGTAGGTTAAGGGAAGCTGCTTTTTTACAGGAGACAGGCCTTTCTATTTAAGAAGCAATGCTTTTTCTTCATGTATGCTAGTCTTTAAACTGTATAGCTTTGATCCATCATTCTCCCAGTGACTATAAAATACTTTTAATTGCTTATGTTTAGACATACAGAACCTGTGATCCTCCTAGCCCTACATGCCAGCAGGAGTTCCTTCAGCAACTTCAATTTTGTATCAAATTCTAAAGAACATAAACAATTGTGATGGCAAACAGTGACCTTTTTTTTTCTCTCTCTTTTTTTCTCAATTAGCTCTTAGATTTTCAGGATGGGGTGAGTGTTTTATCATCTTCCCTTATTCTGAGATTGGTGAATATTCCTCTTGATTTAAAACTTTCTGTATTTACTTACCCTGGTCATTGTCCCACTCATGTTCAGGAGTTTTAGTGGCTATTTAAACTCGTTCATTAGCATAGATTATGGTTATTTCCCATGCTGAGTTTACTAGAGTACGTGTGAAATGTTATTTCCTTGCCCCACGTTTGATTTAGCTCCTTCTAGCACTTTCAAGTTATTTAAGGCATTCTGATAGTCTCTGAAAACCCAGATGGCTCTGGAAGTCTCGGCCTGGCACTGTATAATGTAATTTCTTCAGTTTACACTGCCACCACAGGATGCAGTCAGTAGCTGATACATTCTTTCAGATGTTTACACTGAGGTATTTAGACACCAATACTTCGTTTCTTCTTGAAATTTTATGGTGTTTCTAAACCTGGTTCTGTGATCTGAGTCACAAACTCTGTAAACTTTAAGAGTAAGATTTACCTGATTTAATTACCTTGTTAATAATTTTGCCATGGGAGATTCTTCTGGACCAATGGTTACATATATTTGAGTCCTTCAGATTTTTAATTTTTTCCTCAATGCAAATAAAGGATTATCCTTCTCCCCCATATGTGGGTATGCAAAGTTTGCATCTATTGGCCACAAATATTTTCAACTGCAAATTAAGAATACATACTAAAAACCCCATGTTTATTTACAGATAAAATGGTGTTTTTATATTTTTATGACACTGATAGGTTGTGAGTATTCATTTTTGCCACCTAGCTCCAGATACCTATCATAAGAATGTAGCTGTTAATCATACACTGATCTCTTTTCCTAAGCCTCAACAAGAAACTAGGGACCACTAAAAACATGCTCCCTTTCATTAAAGAGGAAATTATTACCATATATTTTTGTAATAACCAGTAACATTTCAAATTACTCACATTTATAGCTTGTAATCAAGTTTATGTTTAACCTCTAATCCCCATGAAGTAGGTAATGACTGGTTTGTTAGTTAACCACTCATGGGAAGTTAAGGGCAGTTAACAATCTACCAAACCAGTCATTAACTACAGTAGTGACTGATTTCTCAGGTGTTATTGGTGTTATAAACTTCCTTCAATGGTTTGTAACAGAAATATTAATTTGTAAAGGAAAAAAGCATATTTCAATTACTATGCTGTGACAGGCTGAAATATTTGGTAGTTTCATTTTATTTCCTTTCTTTTCTTGACCCCACCACCATGTGTGCACTAATCAATATGCAGAAGAGGGAGAGGTGCTGGCAGTAGTCTTAGACTGAATGTAGAGACCTTCCAGAACAAGCTCAGTGGCAAGTGCATTAATAGGATTAGTATAGACAAATATGGACAGCCTGGATTTCAAACACTCTTGGATGAGATTTCCTGCTGGTAGGTAAATATGTCCTCTGTAGCGCTCAGAGCCTGTAGCAACAGTGTCATGGCACTGGTGTATTGTGATATAAATGAAAATGATTCAGCATGACATGTGTTTTAATTATGTGTTTCATTCCAGTACTTTTTGTTCCATATTATAAAGCATCCTAATTAAAACATAGTGTTTCACGAGCATCGCTTTGACGTAGAATGAATGAGTAGACTGTTTAGGTATCACACTGAGGTTAAAAGTAGAGTCAAGCTAAGAATTTTCATCACTTACCCAGGTTAGCTCTTTCTTTCAGTTTAAATGCCTTAATAATGAATTATCTAGCTGTAAAATACCTAATTTCTCCAGATGAATAGATGCTAGCTTTTCTGTTTCTAAAATTGTGCAGCAGTATGGGTTCATCCATCCAGCATGTGGGTAATCAGAGCTAGCTTATACTACTAATAATTAAGAACTTTCAGTAAATGCCTGGTACCTGATCTCACATTTGCTGCATGTTCTAATTAATCTGAAACCCATATGAAGCTTAATTAAGAGGATCCTTTTTTGGATCCCAGGCTTCAGAAGGTGTTTGGTATTTTTGGTATCCTATGAGCTCTAAATTTATGGAAAAGTAGACTTGGAGTTTTGGTAACTTTCATGCTCCTGTATCCATATTTTGTATGTTCTAATAATCTTTGAATAAACTGTACTTTTTTCCTCTTTATGTGAGAGACATCAAAAAAGAAATGAAAGGAAAAAAAATAACAAACGTCTTTCTGCTGGATGAAGACTTTGGTTTCAATACAGAAACTTTAATTATATTTAAGTTCTTTTAGGATTCCCATTGAATCCTAGTCTTCCTTAGTGGGGAAAAATTACTAACTTTTTTGTCTTATATTTAGGATAGAAGGTATCAGCTTGAAGCCGTTGAAGTTCTCTCTTGTTTCTCTTTTTATTGTACTGTTTCTCACTTACTGTTCTCTCTGTTGTTTCTCTTTATATAGAATCTGCCAATTTGGCAGAATACTTTAAAATTTCAAATAAAAGGTAGGAAGCTGAACTTCTGGTTTTAATGTATCCTTTTCCATGTGTGAATTTTCAACACTTATGGTAAATATAATCTAGAATTTGAAACTGAATTTGCAAATTTCCCAAAGTGTTCTGTGGGTGGTTTGTTTGTTTGGGTTTTTGTTTGTTTGGGGTTTTTTTCTAGTTATTTTAGGGAAATACTTGCTTTACTGGAAAGCAGCTTCACTGAGCCAAAACATCCATTCTTATGAAATGTGTGGAATGTGTGAGTCTTTCCTAAGCAGGATGTGTATGTATGGCAGCCCCTGCTTGGAATCAGTGCCTCTGGGAGCAATGTCCATAGAGTTCCTCGAGCTGCTGGAAGCTCCTCAGATGCTTGCAGTTGATGTGTGCTGCAGCTGTTTGCTCGGTGGGGAGTGGCCATCTCCCCAAAGGTGCTGGTTTGGATGTGCTGGCTTCACGTGGCTCGTGGAGCAGCTGTCCAGCAGGAGCAGCTCCAGGTCACAGCCAGCCCGGCCCACGTTTGAACCAGTGACTGCAAGGTGAAAGGCATTTTCCAGCGCTATCAATCCCCTCACACATCAAGTCCCCCTCACAGGCTTTCCACTGGAATTTCCACCAGATAATTGTGTCTGTGATTACCTTTAATGTGACACCAGATCCTGTATGAAAAATACCTCACTGACCTGTCAATGAAAGTTCTTTGATTTGTATTTAGCAATATAAAGCACCACTTCCCAAAGCATCACATTTTTTATACCTTGGGTATTACATAGGTTAAAGATAGCCATACTCCAATTGTAGTTTTGCAGTTACAGGCTGATCTACTGTACTGTATGTCCCTTTGGGGAAAAGAATGTGAGTTCCAGCCACAGATTATCAGGAAATTCCAGCCAAACTGCAATTGCATTGTGATAATGCCGTACTTTGTTACTGAGCAGGTTAAGAACTGGTATTCCCATTATGTAGCATATCATGAAATGAATGTTATTGTTAAGCATAAGGACAGGACACATTAGAGGTATCTTTTATTACACAGTCTTCATTATAAAAGAACAGCTAGAGCTAAAGTGTTATCCGAGTGATAGGTGGAGGTACATTGTTCTTGTGCTGCTGTCTCTGATTAAGACTAGGATAATGCACGGTTCCTGCCTTTTGTGTCCATCAGGAAACAAGACAGACCAAGGTAAAATAGATGAACATATGTTGGCAAAAGATTAAAAAGACCAATAGTAAAGTCCATTAATAATTCTCATATTTAGGATTTGCTTGGTACTGTACTTATAGAATCTACAACATTTAATCTCTTTTCAGAAAGAGCAGCTGAGAGAACCTTTTTTACTCCTCTGAGTGATAGGCCTAGATTTTCGGAGGCAGCACATTTGTCTGTCAGAGCTCTTGGCTGGTGTCGTGATTTAGTTTCCGTCAAATGATGCTGGTGTCCGGTTGATGATATAGCCTTGCTGGATATGGGGAAATTTGTTACCTTTAGCTTTGACAGGAAGATAATTGCTGATGGTTAACAGAACTGTGCAGAATCCATTGGTTTTGCAGCAACACAAGCAATGGAATCTGCCTCAAGAAGTCAGTCTTTTCACATAAACTTCTGTATTCTGCTTCTTCACAAGATTTTTTTTTCTTGTTGCATCAAAGTGTATCTTTGTATTGGTAGCTTTGGAAGCTTATTGACCTGAACAGAAACAACACACCTTGTGGTGACCAAGACTTGTAGCATGTCTTTTTTTTATTTTTAAATCTTTATTTTATTTTAATTTTAATAAAGCAAAAATTGCTTTATTTTAAGCACAGCACTTGTGATCTTTCTTTGTTTAAAACAGTTGCTAAAAGAAGGGGAGGAGTTGCCCATTGCTTCCCTTTGCTAACTGAAACCATGTTCTGTGTATATAACTTGTTCAATGTAAATGATGAAAATATTAAAACTGGTCTCAGAGTTGAAAGGAAATAGAAAAAAATTAAGATAAGGCAGTAAATACTTAGTTAATTCAAAAGATTTTAAAATTCACTTAAAATGATAGAACTGAACTTTAAAAAGTTATTTTAAATTGGTCAGTGGCAATATTTTGTGATCACTTCCTTAATTTTAAGGTTTTTATTGGCAAAGACTTGATTGGATTTCTGCAAGAAATACTGTAGTTCTTTCCAACACTTAACCACTATATCAGCATTCCTTTTTCCAGATATCTTGTAGGGATAAAACCATCTTTCCTGTCTCTGCCCACTTATTTCTCAGGTCTGGACTGTGAGATACAGAATTGCCTGAAAAGCTTCTCCCATTCTTCCTCCCCCATATGACAGTGAAAAATAAATTGGTTTTTAATAGCAGGAGAAGCAAGATCTATAAATGGAGTGACCAGTAATATCATCTTACTCATCTTACTGGTAATGTTTTTCAATAGTCCTGGACTTCTTGAATCCTTTAAACAAGGAGGGCTTAGACTGATATTAGTAAATATCTCTATCATAGCTCTTTTTCCAAGAGAGGAATTCTGGCAAAAATAGAACAATATTAGGCTCACGCAGAGAAGATTATCTGTTCTCTCACAATATAGGTAATATATGCAGTACTTTGCTTCTAAAATGACTATTGATTTTGGGGTGTTCACCTTTAAAAGGTTTATGCTTGGATTAACTGAAAACCAGACTCACCTTCATACATACTTTTCTTCACACTCACTTTTCTTCATAACAACTTCCAGACATTTATCTACATACTACTTTCATCATTTCAGTTTCCATCAGGTGTCCTCATATGCTTATTTTTTTTTTAATGCCTCTAAGAGTGGGTTTCCCTGCAGATATTTTTAATTCCATGTTCTTCTCTGCTCACTTTGGGCTGCATGCCAGTCTATGTCCTTTCCTTTGGCTGTCTACTTTCCTCTGTTCCAGTCGGCAGCAGCTGTGGATGCAGAGCTCAAAAAGCTCAGGTTTCTCTTGCATGTGTGAGCAAATTTCCTTCAGCATACCTTAAATTGGTGAGACAGAAAATGTTAAGATTCTGGTAACTGCTGACACTTAGCTTTCATGCCTATATCCTGTATTCACATCTTGGGAGGAAAGATATTTGGGATTAAACTGCCTTTCTTTAAATATTATTTTTTAATTAATCATATCGTTTGATTCCCCATTGTGTTAAGGAAAGGTGAAATTTACAGTGCATTATTATGCATTAATTTCCCAACAGAGCTACAGTAAGGAGTTTGTCATTGTAGTCCAACAAGCAGGAACTATTTCTTCACTGTGGTACCAATGTTTGAAAATACAGTGATTTCTCTATGATAGAGCTGTGTTTGTCAGGACTCTGTCCTAAGATTCTGACTTTAAAAATCTGTAGCCAACCTATAATTCTTAAAATGCCCTTACATCTACCTTGTGTAGGGCTGGTTTAGTAGTTAAGAATGTGGAGGTTATGGTGGGAAGTGATGGAATAAAGAGGATTTCACTCAAAGTGCCATGCAGTAGCACCTCAAATTTAATGACTTTTTAAATAGCTTATGGGAAGAAAGGAAACTGTGTTGTATTCTCAGCGAGATGTCATCAAGGTTTAAAATTAGAGAAGTTAGTCTGAAACACCTAACCTTTCCCCTGAAAAACAAAGGATGTTTAAATTGCATGTTGTGCCTCAAAGTTTCAGTCCCCTCCCAGTGCCCCCTTTCCCCCCCAACTCTGCATCATTTTATTTTCTTTACTTGGTTTTACCACTGTATGACCTCGTGTTGTATTTTTTCTGAATGACAATGAAAGTAATTGAAAATATTGATTGGCAGTACAGTTAAGTTGTCAACACAACCATTTAATTTGTCAGGAGGACTTGTTAAATTGTCAAAAATCATATAAAAAAACTCCTTCAGTCACTGATGATATACATTAGAGATGTTCACGAATCAAATGGCCCATTTTTGAGATAAATGTTGAAGAAAGATTCTGAAATGGCTTTCTCCAGATATTTTTTAAGGTCAGATTAAAAAGAATACCCAGAAAATACCTGGCTGGCAAACACATTCAGTACAGCACCTGGACATGGTATTACTTATTTTTCAGCAGCACTCTTACATACTTTGTATTTATGACAGTCTGGATTGAAATTTGGCATTACTTCTTCAGCAGGTGTGTTTATTTCTGCGGTTTGTTTTAATGTTCAGGAACTTTAATCTCAGGTTTTATATATAGGCTTTCCCAGGAAAGACAATGCTATTAGTGTTTTATGAACCTTATCTTTGTCTTAGGATAAGTATTGCATTTTGTCAACATGAAACTATGCAGAAAACTGCTTGCACATAAGTTGAATCTGTGCTCTTAATCTTGGATGCTGGTGCAGTTTAGGTGTGCTACAGTTCTAATGAAATGGTGCCAACTTCTCAGCAGTGTCCTGTTTTGTTCTTCCTAATATAATGGTATTTTAGGTGAGATTTTCTAGGCTGTCTCAGGCAGTTTTTTGCACAAATACAACCAATTTAGTATGCAGTTCAGAGGGAAGTGTTCCCACTGATCCAGGGCATTTTTGCAATTCTTCCTGGAGTTTTCCTATTCTTGGGGCTGGTGGTATTCCAGAAGTATTGAATGCTCTCATTTTCCATTGGTTTTTGTAAAGCCAGCTGGCAGAAATGAAAAATGTGTTTCTTCATTCTTCACCATTATAAATCTGTGATACTTCCTACATTAGGATTCAGGTAAAGGAAGGTTTTTAGCTTTCAGTCCTGCTAGTTCACAAAATGATGGATTTTGTTGTAAAAGTGTTAGAGAAAAACATTATTTTTAAAAAATGTAACTAAAAAGATTAATTATTTTCTCTTATACCTTGGCACTTGGTCCATGGTACTTAAGAGTCTTGACTTTACAGACAAAAGGTGCAAAGAAATCTTAGATTATACTTAGGAAATACTAAGAGTCACATTTTAGGATCAAAATTTGTATAGTGTAAGACAGCAATATTATCAAAACTTTGTGAAGTATTAAGTGATGTTGTGATCTCAGTCGTGAGGATTTGTAAATGAGCTCATGGTTCATATCATCATGTGCTCCTAAATGAAAAGCATGTGGATTGCTTGTTTTTCTCTGTTGATCAGTATTAAATACAGTATTAAAAGTCTTAAAGATATTTTAGACACATTTTGCCAATCTAAATATGAAATTTACTTCCATATTTTTTTTCTTCTCTGCCAAGTCTATGCCCTTTCTTTTCTATCTGAAGGGATTTTACTTACCTGGCAAAAAAATCAAGCAGTTTTAATATGTGGAGTTTTGCATCTCTCATCTACTTTGCAGATTTGTTTTTGTAAGTATTTTGGGATATAATGCACTGCATAAATATATAAATATGCATAATTCATTATTATTTTAATACAAAGCTTTTGTATTAGAGCTGTATGCTAGTATTTTAAGTGTGCCTATAGTATTTAGAGCTGCAACTGGTTTTTAATAAAATAGACTGTTCAAAACTGAAATCCATTTCTCTAAGCAATCATTCTTCAACATTAAGAGCCATTAAGAAGAAAGCAGGGATTGGATGCTCTGCAGCTGGATTTAGGAATGTGGAAGACTGATAAATAAATAAATAAACAAGCCCAAAGCACAGCAATGGGGTTTAGGGAATAGTTAGCAATAATAGCTTGTCTTAGGTCAGAGAATTTCACCTTATCACATCATTGGGTTAAATAACATTTTCTGAAATATGCTGGAATATGGTTTTGCCTTTTGAGGTTATAAAAAGTCTCCTCCTGTCTTGCCCCACCATAGAAAACCATACCATCCTCACTCTAACAGTCCATGCCTCTCCTGCTCCCAGTAAATGCATTTTTAAAACCCTACAGTACTATAAATACAATTACCAATATACCTTATTTATCAAAGATCATTTAAGAAAAAGCTTGCATGTTTTATAGGCATGTTAAATTAGCCATCTGTTCATTATATTGGAGATTTTTGCATTTTAATTATGATTTGTGATGTCCAAATTATAGGTCGGTGTGTATGCCTTTGTTGCAGTGGCTTTCTCTCATTATCAGTTCATTTGAGCTGTAATATTACTTTCTTCCAATAAAATTTTAAGCTCATCAAGTCAGGACAGGAAAATTGTCCATGGATTGGTCTCCTACTGAGCTCCAAGTATTAAGAGGGGGGCCGGGTGTCTTCAGAATTGTTCATTCTGCTTGCAGGTTGCAAGGAAGCTTTGTGCCACAGAGAAGCAGCTCCAACCTGAATGTTGGAGGATCCTGACCTTAATTACTCAGGACAGGGACAATGAATCTTGATCCTTGAAACACTCTTAGCTATTCTGGGAAATGTAGTCATCTCAAAGTATGACAGTTTGGTTATTACTGATTAGCCGTGATTCAGATGCGATTTCCAGGGATCAGTGATTAACATACACCATCTACAAGTAATATTTTTTCAGGGTCATATTCTGCAGGGAGCTTGGTTAGCTCAAATCCTTAAGTCACTGCTTTCTTTTTTAAATATTGGATGGATGTTGGTACAAAAGCCTGCAACTTCTTTTTTTCTTCTTTTATTTTTCCTCTCCAAGTGGGTAGGCATACCAAATTGCTTATGGAAAAGCTAATACAGCTGAAGGTATTACATAGCAGAGTGTGCTGACTAACATTCTCCTGGGAAGTGCTTTCAATAGAACACACCATAAATCCGTTATTTATGAAAAGAGTTCTGTTTCTCTAGAGGTGTAATTTCTTTACTGTTGCCAAAAAAGTATGTAGCAGTCTTTATTTCTCTAAATGTCTTAGGCTGGGTAAATTCTGAATTTGTGATGCTTTGAAGAAAAATGGCATGAGACATTCACATAATAGAATGAGGGAATTTTGTCAAGTGCCAGAACGCACATATCTAGGAAAGTTGGGTGTCCTGCTTTTAGAAGATAACCCAAGGTGACCACTGCACCTTAGAGCTCATTGGCTAAAAGACATTGTCAACATAGCAAGTGTAATGGTTGTGAATTTTTTTGGAAGTCTTGTGGAAGAAATGGATGTTTCTCTCTAGCCTTGGAATTTCCAATAAGCTTCCAAAAATCTAATTGTGTAGTGCAAGATACGTATTTAGTGTGAGATATGTATGCATTTAGTGCTACAATTATACTACTAATATTATTTTGAGGATTTCCCTTCTTGCATATTTCTGGATGCAGTACACCCTGTTGAACATTTCTGACCTGTAAAATGTGGAATATTTACTGATAAGTAACCTTGCACATGGCAGGTGCACAGTGCTTTGTAAGGCTTATTTCTGTTTACGGGGAGTGGAGAAAAAGTGATCACAGTAGTGCTTGAACTCCAAAAAATGTTGGAGATGGAGCTATACCCATTTGGCTTTCGTAGTTTCTTTCCAGTTTTTGAACAGGACAGATAAATATTGTATGATAACCTAAGCTGCAGAGGCTTTCAGTCTACTAAAACTACAGATCTTAGCATGATTCCTTGTTGTTCTTGTAACCAAAAATGCTTACTTTGCTCAGAACAGCCCATTCTATTAGAAAAATACATTGTAGTATATATTCTGTTCTTCTGTCTTCTACTAGTATTTAGAGACCAGAGAAAAGCCATTTCTTTGTCCTCTACATACTGTAGATACTTAATTGTAAGCATTTTGCATGCATAAAGTGTGACATTTTTATGTAGTACTTTGCATTTGAGGATTGTGAGTAATCATTCCTTCTCTCCAGCCCTGATATTTTCTACTTAGCATGTAGAAATGGAGATAGAAATGTGGACTCTTGCATAAGAAAACTGGTCTAAAATTTATACTGGGGTCAGTTTCTACCCATTTCAGGTTGTCATGGAATCTTTGACAAGTCTTTTAGTTTTTTGTGCCCAGTTCTCAGTGTTTAAAACACAGCTACACAGCTAAAACGTCTATTTATAGACATACAATTTTTTATACTGTGCTGATTTGTATGTAAGTCAGGTTTTTGTTCTTATTTTCTGGGTTTGGCCTCATCAAATGGCTTGGTCCCAGCATATAATGCAAACCACAGACTGACATCTATAAAGAGGTTTTTGTCTTTGAGGCACCTAGACAGTACTCACAGCAGGGAAGGAGCTGAAGAAGCTGGCAGGGTAACAAATTAGTATTTGTCTACATGTTTACGTCTGTGGTTAAATAATAAATTAATTTTTTTTGGTAGTTATTTCTAAATCTCATATCAACAATGTCCTAGACAAATAGCATTCTAATGTGCAGAAGACCTTGCACTGTTAGGTTTGCTTGTTTGTGAATGACTGATCCATTGCACCATTAAAAAATATAGTTAACTCCATTAAGTGAAATGGCACAATAAATTTTGAACTCTTACAGAATGACTGTTTCACTCATCATTGATTGCTATTTACTTATTTATGCTCATCAGTTACTCTTTGTGTTGTCATTATTTTATGGGTATGTCAATGTGATAAAATCATACATCTAGCTGTCTTTTGCATCCCTGCTTACAAAATCTGTACTACATTTTTCATGTCTTATATTTTTATATCTGCTGCACACACAGGTGCTGCTTCTTCCCTTTAGGAAAAAAGTATGTTCCACCAAAGTGTTCAGCTATGGCTTCCCTACTTGTGACTTGTCATTTTCTGAAGAGGAGCTCTAATGTGGTCTTTGGTTTATTGTGGAGTATCTGGGACCCATTAGCCTGTAAGTGTCAAAAAGCGATAAATTAGCAATAGTGGCTCACACTTGTGCTATCTACACCTGTACGTGAGTTTAAACTTTCATCTCCTTTTCATATCATCTGCAACAAAATTCAGATAAAAGCCATCTTCTACACTGACTCTAACTCTTTAGTCTTTGAACCTGTGCCTTGGTGATGATACAGTATTGCATTAATTCTTGCACCATTTAGTCTCCTTATCTAATGGCACAGGCTTATTCTTTGTAACTAACAACAATGAAGGGTGCCTTTAAGAAATCTCCAGTGAGCATTGAGGCATTACAGATTAGGTCAGTGGAACTGCTGCTAGGTTGAGCATGATGGATGAGTGGGAGAATGAGTTTCTGCCGCACAGTATTGTGAAATCTTTTCATTGTCACCAACGGGCCTATGAGGAGCTGATGAATGAGAGAGCAAGTGTCAGAAACGCCCTTCCTTGCCCTGGTACACTTTTAATATCTCCCAGAGCTACAGGATGAGTATTGATAAAAGTAAAGTTTAAAAATAACCATGGAGTGATAGGTAGCAATGATTTAAGGAGAAAGTGGCAATGGGGTTAGAGAGGGTTCATTTTGTAAAAGCACACAGAAGAGAAGAAGCTGAACTGTGTGGATCAGAGAAGGAGCAGTAGGCTTTTTATAAAAAGTTAATGTGATGAGGATGACGAGTTCCTTGATGGATGAGTTACTTCCATCTGGTTGCAGTATATGTAATAAATAGCTGTGCTCATGTTTGACCTCTCCCCACTTATCAGGCACATCTTTGTCTTCTGGGATATCCAGAAAGGAACTGTCCATTACAGTCAGGGGAAAGGGGCAACAGGGAGAGGAGAGTGACCAACATACAGAGCTGGGGAGGTTGTAGGGTTGAACAGACAGCAGGTGGAAGTGATGTCAAAATTTTATAAGCTGAGCAAGACAGAAATAATTCCTTCCTGTGCAGTGTCATTTTAGAATAGGAAGCATATTTTGAAATGGTTTCCTGCATAAAAATATTACACACTCTGATATTTCTTGTTCTAGATTTGTAGATTAAGACATTTTTTGCTTTGATTTCTATTTTTTTCCACATTCTTTTTTGTGTCTTGTCTAGGGAAAACTTGACCAAAAAAAAAATTGTGTTCCTTAATGCAAACTCTTAAGGAGAGGGTAGTAAGAGTTGTGGTTTATTGATAGAACATGTCTCTGCCTTTGGAAATTTTTATCAAAGCAGATATACAGGAATGAGCCAAAGAT